>JBAPLH010000524.1:0-86029 GCA_037897445.1 Ceriops zippeliana
TAATAAGTATGTTCATTTTGACAAAAATGCCCGTTGGACCATCAATTACATGAATTCATTCAATTTGACAAACAATGGAGTCGTTGATTTTTGAATTGCATATTCTTATTGATATTAATTGTTGAATTCAAAAATAGAGAGTTTCCTCGCATCATTTTTGGTTAACAAGGCTCCTCTTAAGATTCCAAAGCCACTTTTTGATACATTGATCATGAAATATAACACATGTGGTTAAACAACCTAGTATATTTATTGAATCACACAAGCATAAACACCAATAAAAATCCAAATCTATTTAAATCCATCAACCAAAGGTGCTATTCATCACGGTTTCCATTTTGTCCAAATGTTAACTGGTTTAATTCCTAAAGAATGAGAATTTCTGATCACCTCATGTTTATTTGGCTCCTCTTGTTGTTACCAGGACTATTTTTCATGCAACAACCTTGAAATTAACTGTTGATTCTTTCTTAATAACTATATTCCTTATGAAAAAAATGCCCATAGACCATCTAGAACATGAATTGATTCAATTTAACAAACAATGGAGTCCTTGATTTTGAATTGCATTTTTTATAGATATTAATTGTTGAATTCAAAAATAGAGAGTTCCTCGCATGATTTTTGGTTAACAAGGCTCTTCTTTTGATTTCAAAGCCACTTTTTGATACATTGATCATGAAATATAACACACGTGGTTAAACAACCTAGTATATTAATGGAATCAAACATGCATAAACACCAGTAAAAATCCAAATCTATTTAAATCCATCAACCATAGGTGCCATTCATCACGGTTTCCATTTCGTCCAAATGTTAACTGGTTTAATTCCTAAATAATGAGAATTTCTAATCACCTCATGTTAGTTAGGCTCCTCTTGTTGTTACCAGGACTATTTTTCATGCAATAACCTTGAAATTAACTTTTGATTCTTTCTTAGTAACTATATTCATTATGAAAAAAATGCCCATAGACCATCTAGAAGATGAATTCATTCAATTTAACAAACAATGGAGTCATTGATTTTGAATTGCATTTCTTATTGATATTAATTGTTGAATTGAAAAATAGAGAGTTCCTCGCATCATTTTTGTTTAGCAAGTTTCCAGTTTTGATTGCAAACACACTTTTTGATACATTGAGCATGAAATATAACACATGTGGCTAAACAACCTAGCATATTAATTGAATCAAACATGCATAAACACCAATAAAAATCCAAATCTATTTAAATCCATCAACCAAAGGTGCCATTCATCACAATTTTCATTTCGTCCAAATGTTAACTGGTTTAATTCCTAAATAATGACAATTTCTAATCACCTCATGTTTATTTGGCACCTCTTGTTGTTACCAGGACTATTTTTCATGCAATAACCTTGAAATTAACTTTTGATTCTTTCTTAATAACTATATTCATTATGAAGAAAATGCCCATAGACCATCTATAAGATGAATTCATTCAATTTAACAAACAATGGAGTCCTTGATTTTGAATTGCATTTTGTTATTGATATTAATTGTTGAATTCAAAAATAGAGAGTTCCTCGCATAATTTTTGGTTAACAAGGCTCCTCTTATGATTCCAAAGCCACTTTTTGATACATTGATCATGAAATATAACACATGTGGTTAAACAAACCTATTATATTAATTGAATCAAACAAGCATGCATAAACACCAATAAAAAATCCAAATCTATTTAAATCCATCAACCAAAGGTGCCATTCATCACGGTTTCCATTTCGTCCAAATGTTAACTGCTTTAATTCCTAAATAATGAGAATTTCTAATCACCTCATGTTTATTTGGATGCTCTTGTTGTTACCAGGACTATTTTTCATGCAATCACCTTGAAATTAACTTTTGATTCTTTCTTAATAACTATATTCATTATGAAAAAAATGCCCATAGACCATCTATAAGATGAATTCATTCAATTTAATAAACAATGGAGTCCTTGATTTTGAATTGCATTTCTTATTGATATTAATTCTTGAATTCAAAAATAGACAATTGCTCGCATCATTTTTGGTTAACAAGGCTCTTCTTTTGATTTCAAAGCCACTTTTTGATACATTGCTCATGAAATATAACACATGTGGTTAAACAACCTAGTATATTAATTGAATCAAACATGCAGAAACACCAATAAAAATCCAAATCTATTTAAATCTATGAGCCAAAGGTGCGATTCATCACGGTTTGCATTTCGTACAATAGTTAACTGGTTTAATTCCTAAATAATGAGAATTTCTAATCACCTCATGTTAATTAGGCTCCTCTTGTTGTTACCAGGACCATTTTTTCATCCAATAACCTTGAAATTAACTTTTTTGATTCTTTCTTAATAACTATATTCATTATGAAAAAAAATGCCCATAGACCATCTATAAGATGAATTCATTCAATTTAACAAACAATGGAGTCCTTGATTTTGAATTGCATTTCTTATTGATATTAATTGTTGAATTCAAAAAAATAGAGAGTTCCTCGCATCATTTTTTGGTTAACAAGGCTCCTCTTTTTGATTTCAAAGCCACTTTTTGATACATTGATCATGAAATATAACACATGTGGTTAAACAACCTAGTATATTAATTGAATCAAACATGCATAAACACCAATAAAAATCCAAATCTATTTAAATCCATCAACCAAAGGTGCCATTCATCACGGTTTCCATTTCGTCCAAATGTTAATTGGTTTAATTTCCTAAATAATGAGAATTTCTAATCACCTCATCTTAGTTAGGCTCCTCTTGTTGTTACCAGGACTATTTTTCATGCAATAACCTTGAAATTAACTTTTGATTCTTTCTTAATAACTATATATTCATTAAGAAAAAAAATGCCCATAGACCATCTAGAAGATGAATTCATTCAATTTAACAGACAATGGAGTCCTTGATTTTGAATTGCATTTCTTATAGATATTAATTGTTGAATTCAAAAAATAGAGAGTTCCTCGCATCATTTTTGGTTAGCAAGTTTCTAGTTTTGATTGCAAACACACTTTTTTTGATACATTGAGCATGAAATATAACACATGTGGCTAAACAACCTAGTACATTAATTGAATCAAACATGTATAAACATCAATAAAAACTCCAAATCTATTTCAAATCGGTCATCTAAAGGTGTCATTCTTCATGGTTTGCATTTCGTACAAATGTTAACAGGTTTAATTCCTAAATAATGAGAATTGCTAATCACCTCGTGTTAACTAGGCTCCTTTTGTTGTTACCATTACTATTTTTCATGCAATAATCTTCAAATTAACGTTTGTTTCTTTCATAATAAGTATGTTCATTTTGACAAAAATGCCCGTGCATCATCAATTACATGAATTCATTCAATTTAACAAACAATGGAGTCGTTGATTTTGAATTGCATTTCTTATTGATATTAATTGTTGAATTCAAAAATAGAGAGTTCCTCGCATCATTTTTGGTTAACAAGGCTCCTCTTAAGATTCCAAAGCCACTTTTTGATACATTGATCATGAAATATAACACATGTGGTTAAACAACCTAGTATATTTATTCAATCACACAAGCATAAACAATAATAAAAATCCAAATCTATTTAAATCCATCAACCAAAGGTGCCATTCATCACGGTTTCCATTTCGTCCAAATGTTAACTGCTTTAATTCCTAAATAATGAGAATTTCTAATCACCTCATGTTTATTTGGCTGCTCTTGTTGTTACCAAGACTATTTTTCATGCAATCACCTTGAAATTAACTTTTGATTCTTTCTTAATAACTATATTCATTATGAAAAAAATGCCCATAGACCATCTATAAGATGAATTCATTCAATTTAAATAAACAATGGAGTCCTTGATTTTGAATTGCATTTCTTATTGATATTAATTCTTGAATTCAAAAATAGATAATTGCTCGCATCATTTTTGGTTAACAAGGCTCTTCTTTTGATTTCAAAGCCACTTTTTGATACATTGCTCATGAAATATAACACATGTGGTTAAACAACCTAGTATATTAATTGAATCAAACATGCAGAAACACCAATAAAAATCCAAATCTATTTAAATCTATGAGCCAAAGGTGCGATTCATCACGGTTTGCATTTCGTACAATAGTTAACTAGTTTAATTCCTAAATAATGAGAATTTCTAATCAGCTCATGTTAATTAGGCTCCTCTTGTTGTTACCAGGACCATTTTTCATCCAATAACCTTGAAATTAACTTTTCATTCTTTCTTAATAACTATATTCATTATGAAAAAAATGCCCATAGACCATCTATAAGATGAATTCATTCAATTTAACAAACAATGGAGTCCTTGATTTTGAATTGCATTTCTTATTGATATTAATTGTTGAATTCAAAAATAGAGAGTTCCTCGCATCATTTTTGGTTAACAAGGCTCCTCTTTTGATTTCAAAGCCACTTTTTGATACATTGATCATGAAATATAACACATGTGGTTAAACAACCTAGTATATTAATTGAATCAAACATGCATAAACACCAATAAAAATCCAAATCTATTTAAATCCATCAACCAAAGGTGCCATTCATCACGGTTTCCATTTCGTCCAAATGTTAATTGGTTTAATTCCTAAATAATGATAATTTCTAATCACCTCATCTTAGTTAGGCTCCTCTTGTTGTTACCAGGACTATTTTTCATGCAATAAGCTTGAAATTAACTTTTGATTCTTTCTTAATAACTATATTCATTATGAAAAAAATGCCCATAGACCATCTAGAAGATGAATTCATTCAATTTAACAGACAATGGAGTCCTTGATTTTGAATTGCATTTCTTATAGATATTAATTGTTGAATTCAAAAATAGAGAGTTCCTCGCATCATTTTTGGTTAGCAAGTTTCTAGTTTTGATTGCAAACACACTTTTTGATACATTGAGCATGAAATATAACACATGTGGCTAAACAACCTAGTATATTAATTGAATCAAACATGTATAAACATCAATAAAACTCCAAATCTATTTCAATCGGTCATCTAAAGGTGTCATTCTTCATGGTTTGCATTTCGTACAAATGTTAACAGGTTTAATTCCTAAATAATGAGAATTTCTAATCACCTCGTGTTAACTAGGCTCCTTTTGTTGTTACCATTACTATTTTTCATGCAATAATCTTCAAATTAACGTTTGTTTCTTTCATAATAAGTATGTTCATTTTGACAAAAATGCCCGTGGACCATCAATTACATGAATTCATTCAATTTAACAAACAATGGAGTCGTTGATTTTGAATTGCATTTCTTATTGATATTAATTGTTGAATTCAAAAATAGAGAGTTCCTCGCATCATTTTTGGTTAACAAGGCTCCTCTTAAGATTCCAAAGCCCCTTTTTGATACATTGATCATGAAATATAACACATGTGGTTAAACAACCTAGTATATTTATTCAATCACACAAGCATAAACAATAATAAAAATCCAAATCTATTTAAATCCATCAACCAAAGGTGCCATTCATCACGGTTTCCATTTTGTCCAAATGTTAACTGGTTTAATTCCTAAATAATGAGAATTTCTGATCACCTCATGTTTATTTGGCTCCTTTTGTTGTTACCAGGACTATTTTTCATGCAATAACCTTGAAATTAACTTTTGATTCTTTCTTAATAACTATATTCATTATGAAAAAAATGCCCATAGACCATCTAGAAGATGAATTCATTCAATTTAACAAACAATGGAGTCCTTCATTTTCAATTGCATTTCTTATAGATATTAACTGTTGAATTCCAAAATAGAGAGTTCCTCGCATCATTTTTGTTTAGCAAGTTTCCAGTTTTGATTGCAAACACACTTTTTCCTACATTGAGCATGAAATATAACACATGTGGCTAAACAACCTAGTATATTAATTGAATCAAACATGCATAAACACCAATAAAAATCCAAATCTATTTAAATCCATCAACCAAAGGTGCCATTCATCATAGTTTCCATTTCGTCCAAATGTTAACTGGTTTAATTCCTAAATAATGACAATTTCTAATCACCTCATGTTTATTTGGCTGCTCTTGTTGTTACCAAGACTATTTTTCATGCAATCACCTTGAAATTAACTTTTGATTCTTTCTTAATAACTATATTCATTATGAAGAAAATGCCCATAGACCATCTATAAGATGAATTCATTCAATTTAACAAACAATGGAGTCCTTGATTTTGAATTGCATTTGTTATTGATATTAATTGTTGAATTCAAAAATAGAGAGTTCCTCGCATAATTTTTGGTTAACAAGGCTCCTCTTATGATTCCAAAGCCACTTTTTGATACATTGATCATGAAATATAACACATGTGGTTAAACAACCTAGTATATTAATTGAATCAAACAAGCATAAACACCAATAAAAATCTAAATCTATTTAAATCCATCAACCAAAGGTGCCATTCATCACGGTTTCCATTTCGTCCAAATGTTAACTGCTTTAATTCCTAAATAATGAGAATTTCTAATCACCTCATGTTTATTTGGCTGCTCTTGTTGTTACCAAGACTATTTTTCATGCAATCACCTTGAAATTAACTTTTGATTCTTTCTTAATAACTATATTCATTATGAAAAAAATGCCCATAGACCATCTATAAGATGAATTCATTCAATTTAATAAACAATGGAGTCCTTGATTTTGAATTGCATTTCTTATTGATATTAATTCTTGAATTCAAAAATAGACAATTCCTCGCATCATTTTTGGTTAACAAGGCTCTTCTTTTGATTTCAAAGCCACTTTTTGATACATTGCTCATGAAATATAACACATGTGGTTAAACAACCTAGTATATTAATTGAATCAAACATGCAGAAACACCAATAAAAATCCAAATCTATTTAAATCTATGAGCCAAAGGTGCGATTCATCACGGTTTGCATTTCGTACAATAGTTAACTGGTTTTAATTCCTAAATAATGAGAATTTCTAATCACCTCATGTCAATTAGGCTCCTCTTGTTGTTACCAGGACCATTTTTCATCCAATAACCTTGAAATTAACTTTTGATTCTTTCTTAATAACTATATTCATTATGAAAAAAATGCCCATAGACCATCTATAAGATGAATTCATTCAATTTAACAAACAATGGAGTCCTTGATTTTGAATTGCATTTCTTATTGATATTAATTGTTGAATTCAAAAATAGAGAGTTCCTCGCATCATTTTTGGTTAACAAGGCTCCTCTTTTGATTTCAAAGCCACTTTTTGATACATTGATCATTAAATATAACACATGTGGTTAAACAACCTAGTATATTAATTGAATCAAACATACATAAACACCAATAAAAATCCAAATCTATTTAAATCCATCAACCAAAGGTGCCATTCATCACGGTTTCCATTTCGTCCAAATGTTAATTGGTTTAATTCCTAAATAATGAGAATTTCTAATCACCTCATCTTAGTTAGGCTCCTCTTGTTGTTACCAGGACTATTTTTCATGCAATAACCTTGAAATTAACTTTTGATTCTTTCTTAATAACTATATTCATTATGAAAAAAATGCCCATAGACCATCTAGAAGATGAATTCATTCAATTTAACAGACAATGGAGTCCTTGATTTTGAATTGCATTTCTTATTGATATTAATTCTTGAATTCAAAAATAGATAATTGCTCGCATCATTTTTGGTTAACAAGGCTCCTCTTTTGATTTCAAAGCCACTTTTTGATACATTGATCATTAAATATAACACATGTGGTTAAACAACCTAGTATATTAATTGAATCAAACATACATAAACACCAATAAAAATCCAAATCTATTTAAATCCATCAACCAAAGGTGCCATTCATCACGGTTTCCATTTCGTCCAAATGTTAATTGGTTTTAATTCCTAAATAATGAGAATTTCTAATCACCTCATCTTAGTTAGGCTCCTCTTGTTGTTACCAGGACTATTTTTCATGCAATAACCTTGAAATTAACTTTTGATTCTTTCTTAATAACTATATTCATTATGAAAAAAATGCCCATAGACCATCTAGAAGATGAATTCATTCAATTTAACAGACAATGGAGTCCTTGATTTTGAATTGCATTTCTTATTGATATTAATTCTTGAATTCAAAAATAGATAATTGCTCGCATCATTTTTGGTTAACAAGGCTCCTCTTTTGATTTCAAAGCCACTTTTTGATACATTGATCATTAAATATAACACATGTGGTTAAACAACCTAGTATATTAATTGAATCAAACATACATAAACACCAATAAAAATCCAAATCTATTTAAATCCATCAACCAAAGGTGCCATTCATCACGGTTTCCATTTCGTCCAAATGTTAATTGGTTTAATTCCTAAATAATGAGAATTTCTAATCACCTCATCTTAGTTAGGCTCCTCTTGTTGTTACCAGGACTATTTTTCATGCAATAACCTTGAAATTAACTTTTGATTCTTTCTTAATAACTATATTCATTATGAAAAAAATGCCCATAGACCATCTAGAAGATGAATTCATTCAATTTAACAAACAATGGAGTCCTTCATTTTGAATTGCATTTCTTCTAGATATTAATTGTTGAATTCAAAAATAGAGAGTTCCTCGCATCATTTTTGTTTAGCAAGTTTCCAGTTTTGATTGCAAACACACTTTTTGATACATTGAGCATGAAATATAACACATGTGGCTAAACAACCTAGCATATTAATTGAATCAAACATGCATAAACACCAATAAAAATCCAAATCTATTTAAATCCATCAACCAAAGGTGCCATTCATCACAATTTCCATTTCGTCCAAATGTTAACTGGTTTAATTCCTAAATAATGACAATTTCTAATCACCTCATGTTTATTTGGCACCTCTTGTTGTTACCAGGACTATTTTTCATGCAATAACCTTGAAATTAACTTTTGATTCTTTCTTAATAACTATATTCATTATGAAGAAAATGCCCATAGACCATCTATAAGATGAATTCATTCAATTTAACAAACAATGGAGTCCTTGATTTTGAATTGCATTTGTTATTGATATTAATTGTTGAATTCAAAAATAGAGAGTTCCTCGCATAATTTTTGGTTAACAAGGCTCCTCTTATGATTCCAAAGCCACTTTTTGATACATTGATCATGAAATATAACACATGTGGTTAAACAACCTAGTATATTAATTGAATCAAACAAGCATAAACACCAATAAAAATCCAAATCTATTTAAATCCATCAACCAAAGGTGCCATTCATCACGGTTTCCATTTCGTCCAAATGTTAACTGCTTTAATTCCTAAATAATGAGAATTTCTAATCACCTCATGTTTATTTGGCTGCTCTTGTTGTTACCAGGACTATTTTTCATGCAATCACCTTGAAATTAACTTTTGATTCTTTCTTAATAACTATATTCATTATGAAAAAAATGCCCATAGACCATCTCTATAAGATGAATTCATTCAATTTAATAAACAATGGAGTCCTTGATTTTGAATTGCATTTCTTATTGATATTAATGCTTGAATTCAAAAATAGATAATTGCTCGCATCATTTTTGGTTAACAAGGCTCTTCTTTTGATTTCAAAGCCACTTTTTGATACATTGCTCATGAAATATAACACATGTGGTTAAACAACCTAGTATATTAATTGAATCAAACATGCAGAAACACCAATAAAAATCCAAATCTATTTAAATCTATGAGCCAAAGGTGCGATTCATCACGGTTTGCATTTCGTACAATAGTTAACTGGTTTAATTCCTAAATAATGAGAATTTCTAATCACCTCATGTTAATTAGGCTCCTCTTGTTGTTACCAGGACCATTTTTCATCCAATAACCTTGTAATTAACTTTTGATTCTTTCTTAATAACTATATTCATTATGAAAAAAATGCCCATAGACCATCTATAAGATGAATTCATTCAATTTAACAAACAATGGAGTCCTTGATTTTGAATTGCATTTCTTATTGATATTAATTGTTGAATTCAAAAATAGAGAGTTCCTCGCATAATTTTTGGTTAACAAGGCTCCACTTTTGATTTCAAAGCCACTTTTTGATACATTGATCATGAAATATAACACATGTGGTTAAACAACCTAGTATATTAATTGAATCAAACATGCATAAACACCAATAAAAATCCAAATCTATTTAAATCCATCAACCAAAGGTGCCATTCATCACGGTTTCCATTTCGTCCAAATGTTAACTGCTTTAATTCCTAAATAATGAGAATTTCTAATCACCTCATGTTTATTTGGCTGCTCTTGTTGTTACCAGGACTATTTTTCATGCAATCACCTTGAAATTAACTTTTGATTCTTTCTTAATAACTATATTCATTATGAAAAAAATGCCCATAGACCATCTATAAGATGAATTCATTCAATTTAATAAACAATGGAGTCCTTGATTTTGAATTGCATTTCTTATTGATATTAATGCTTGAATTCAAAAATAGATAATTGCTCGCATCATTTTTGGTTAACAAGGCTCTTCTTTTGATTTCAAAGCCACTTTTTGATACATTGCTCATGAAATATAACACATGTGGTTAAACAACCTAGTATATTAATTGAATCAAACATGCAGAAACACCAATAAAAATCCAAATCTATTTAAATCTATGAGCCAAAGGTGCGATTCATCACGGTTTGCATTTCGTACAATAGTTAACTGGTTTAATTCCTAAATAATGAGAATTTCTAATCACCTCATGTTAATTAGGCTCCTCTTGTTGTTACCAGGACCATTTTTCATCCAATAACCTTGAAATTAACTTTTCATTCTTTCTTAATAACTATATTCATTATGAAAAAAATGCCCATAGACCATCTATAAGATGAATTCATTCAATTTAACAAACAATGGAGTCCTTGATTTTGAATTGCATTTCTTATTGATATTAATTGTTGAATTCAAAAATAGAGAGTTCCTCGCATCATTTTTGGTTAACAAGGCTCCACTTTTGATTTCAAAGCCACTTTTTGATACATTGATCATGAAATATAACACATGTGGTTAAACAACCTAGTATATTAATTGAATCAAACATGCATAAACACCAATAAAAATCCAAATCTATTTAAATCCATCAACCAAAGGTGCCATTCATCACGGTTTCCATTTCGTCCAAATGTTAATTGGTTTAATTCCTAAATAATGAGAATTTCTAATCACCTCATGTTAGTTAGGATCCTCTTGTTGTTACCAGGACTATTTTTCATGCAATAACCTTGAAATTAACTTTTGATTCTTTCTTAATAACTATATTCATTACGAAAAAAATGCCCATAGACCATCTAGAAGATGAATTCATTCAATTTAACAAACAATGGAGTCCTTGATTTTGAATTGCATTTCTTATTGATATTAATTGTTGAATTCAAAAATAGAGAGTTCCTCGCATCATTTTTGGTTAACAAGGCTCCTCTTTTGATTTCAAAGCCACTTTTTGATACATTGATCATTAAATATAACACATGTGGTTAAACAACCTAGTATATTAATTGAATCAAACATACATAAACACCAATAAAAATCCAAATCTATTTAAATCCATCAACCAAAGGTGCCATTCATCACGGTTTCCATTTCGTCCAAATGTTAATTGGTTTAATTCCTAAATAATGAGAATTTCTAATCACCTCATCTTAGTTAGGCTCCTCTTGTTGTTACCAGGACTATTTTTCATGCAATAACCTTGAAATTAACTTTTGATTCTTTCTTAATAACTATATTCATTATGAAAAAAATGCCCATAGACCATCTAGAAGATGAATTCATTCAATTTAACAGACAATGGAGTCCTTGATTTTGAATTGCATTTCTTATAGATATTAATTGTTGAATTCAAAAATAGAGAGTTCCTCGCATCATTTTTGGTTAGCAAGTTTCTAGTTTTGATTGCAAACACACTTTTTGATACATTGAGCATGAAATATAACACATGTGGCTAAACAACCTAGTACATTAATTGAATCAAACATGTATAAACATCAATAAAACTCCAAATCTATTTCAATCGGTCATCTAAAGGTGTCATTCTTCATGGTTTGCATTTCGTACAAATGTTAACAGGTTTAATTCCTAAATAATGAGAATTGCTAATCACCTCGTGTTAACTAGGCTCCTTTTGTTGTTACCATTACTATTTTTCATGCAATAATCTTCAAATTAACGTTTGTTTCTTTCATAATAAGTATGTTCATTTTGACAAAAATGCCCGTGGACCATCAATTACATGAATTCATTCAATTTAACAAACAATGGAGTCGTTGATTTTGAATTGCATTTCTTATTGATATTAATTGTTGAATTCAAAAATAGAGAGTTCCTCGCATCATTTTTGGTTAACAAGGCTCCTCTTAAGATTCCAAAGCCACTTTTTGATACATTGATCATGAAATATAACACATGTGGTTAAACAACCTAGTATATTTATTGAATCACACAAGCATAAACAATAATAAAAATCCAAATCTATTTAAATCCATCAACCAAAGGTGCCATTCATCACGGTTTCCATTTTGTCCAAATGTTAACTGGTTTAATTCCTAAATAATGAGAATTTCTGATCACCTCATGTTTATTTGGCTCCTTTTGTTGTTACCAGGACTATTTTTCATGCAATAACCTTGAAATTAACTTTTGATTCTTTCTTAATAACTATATTCATTATGAAAAAAATGCCCATAGACCATCTAGAAGATGAATTCATTCAATTTAACAAACAATGGAGTCCTTCATTTTGAATTGCATTTCTTCTAGATATTAATTGTTGAATTCCAAAATAGAGAGTTCCTCGCATCATTTTTGTTTAGCAAGTTTCCAGTTTTGATTGCAAACACACTTTTTGATACATTGAGCATGAAATATAACACATGTGGCTAAACAACCTAGCATATTAATTGAATCAAACATGCATAAACACCAATAAAAATCCAAATCTATTTAAATCCATCAACCAAAGGTGCCATTCATCACAATTTCCATTTCGTCCAAATGTTAACTGGTTTAATTCCTAAATAATGACAATTTCTAATCACCTCATGTTTATTTGGCACCTCTTGTTGTTACCAGGACTATTTTTCATGCAATAACCTTGAAATTAACTTTTGATTCTTTCTTAATAACTATATTCATTATGAAGAAAATGCCCATAGACCATCTATAAGATGAATTCATTCAATTTAACAAACAATGGAGTCCTTGATTTTGAATTGCATTTGTTATTGATATTAATTGTTGAATTCAAAAATAGAGAGTTCCTCGCATAATTTTTGGTTAACAAGGCTCCTCTTATGATTCCAAAGCCACTTTTTGATACATTGATCATGAAATATAACACATGTGGTTAAACAACCTATTATATTAATTGAATCAAACAAGCATAAACACCAATAAAAATCCAAATCTATTTAAATCCATCAACCAAAGGTGCCATTCATCACGGTTTCCATTTCGTCCAAATGTTAACTGGTTTAATTCCTAAATAATGAGAATTTCTAATCACCTCATGTTTATTTGGCTGCTCTTGTTGTTACCAGGACTATTTTTCATGCAATCACCTTGAAATTAACTTTTGATTCTTTCTTAATAACTATATTCATTATGAAAAAAATGCCCATAGACCATCTATAAGATGAATTCATTCAATTTAATAAACAATGGAGTCCTTGATTTTGAATTGCATTTCTTATTGATATTAATTCTTGAATTCAAAAATAGATAATTGCTCGCATCATTTTTGGTTAACAAGGCTCTTCTTTTGATTTCAAAGCCACTTTTTGATACATTGCTCATGAAATATAACACATGTGGTTAAACAACCTAGTATATTAATTGAATCAAACATGCAGAAACACCAATAAAAATCCAAATCTATTTAAATCTATGAGCCAAAGGTGCGATTCATCACGGTTTGCATTTCGTACAATAGTTAACTGGTTTAATTCCTAAATAATGAGAATTTCTAATCACCTCATGTTAATTAGGCTCCTTTTGTTGTTACCAGGACCATTTTTCATCCAATAACCTTGAAATTAACTTTTGATTCTTTCTTAATAACTATATTCATTATGAAAAAAATGCCCATAGACCATCTATAAGATGAATTCATTCAATTTAACAAACAATGGAGTCCTTGATTTTGAATTGCATTTCTTATTGATATTAATTGTTGAATTCAAAAATAGAGAGTTCCTCGCATCATTTTTGGTTAACAAGGCTCCACTTTTGATTTCAAAGCCACTTTTTGATACATTGATCATGAAATATAACACATGTGGTTAAACAACCTAGTATATTAATTGAATCAAACATGCATAAACACCAATAAAAATCCAAATCTATTTAAATCCATCAACCAAAGGTGCCATTCATCACGGTTTCCATTTCGTCCAAATGTTAATTGGTTTAATTCCTAAATAATGAGAATTTCTAATCACCTCATGTTAGTTAGGCTCCTCTTGTTGTTACCAGGACTATTTTTCATGCAATAAGCTTGAAATTAACTTTTGATTCTTTCTTAATAACTATATTCATTATGAAAAAAATGCCCATAGACCATCTAGAAGATGAATTCATTCAATTTAACAGACAATGGAGTCCTTGATTTTGAATTGCATTTCTTATAGATATTAATTGTTGAATTCAAAAATAGAGAGTTCCTCGCATCATTTTTGGTTAGCAAGTTTCTAGTTTTTGATTGCAAACACACTTTTTGATACATTGAGCATGAAATATAACACATGTGGCTAAACAACCTAGTATATTAATTGAATCAAACATGTATAAACATCAATAAAACTCCAAATCTATTTCAATCGGTCATCTAAAGGTGTCATTCTTCATGGTTTGCATTTCGTACAAATGTTAACAGGTTTAATTCCTAAATAATGAGAATTGCTAATCACCTCGTGTTAACTAGGCTCCTTTTGTTGTTACCATTACTATTTTTCATGCAATAATCTTCAAATTAACGTTTGTTTCTTTCATAATAAGTATGTTCATTTTGACAAAAATGCCCGTGGACCATCAATTACATGAATTCATTCAATTTAACAAACAATGGAGTCGTTGATTTTGAATTGCATTTCTTATTGATATTAATTGTTGAATTCAAAAATAGAGAGTTCCTCGCATCATTTTTGGTTAACAAGGCTCCTCTTAAGATTCCAAAGCCACTTTTTGATACATTGATCATGAAATATAACACATGTGGTTAAACAACCTAGTATATTTATTGAATCACACAAGCATAAAACAATAATAAAAATCCAAATCTATTTAAATCCATCAACCAAAGGTGCCATTCATCACGGTTTCCATTTTGTCCAAATGTTAACTGGTTTAATTCCTAAATAATGACAATTTCTGATCACCTCATGTTTATTTGGCTCCTTTTGTTGTTACCAGGACTATTTTTCATGCAATAACCTTGAAATTAACTTTTGATTCTTTCTTAATAACTATATTCATTATGAAAAAAAATGCCCATAGACCATCTAGAAGATGAATTCATTCAATTTAACAAACAATGGAGTCCTTCATTTTGAATTGCATTTCTTCTAGATATTAATTGTTGAATTCAAAAATAGAGAGTTCCTCGCATCATTTTTGTTTAGCAAGTTTCCAGTTTTGATTGCAAACACACTTTTTGATACATTGAGCATGAAATATAACACATGTGGCTAAACAACCTAGCATATTAATTGAATCAAACATGCATAAACACCAATAAAAATCCAAATCTATTTAAATCCATCAACCAAAGGTGCCATTCATCACAATTTCCATTTCGTCCAAATGTTAACTGGTTTAATTCCTAAATAATGACAATTTCTAATCACCTCATGTTTATTTGGCACCTCTTGTTGTTACCAGGACTATTTTTCATGCAATAACCTTGAAATTAACTTTTGATTCTTTCTTAATAACTATATTCATTATGAAGAAAATGCCCATAGACCATCTATAAGATGAATTCATTCAATTTAACAAACAATGGAGTCCCTTGATTTTGAATTGCATTTTTGTTATTGATATTAATTGTTGAATTCAAAAATAGAGAGTTCCTCGCATAATTTTTGGTTAACAAGGCTCCTCTTATGATTCCAAAGCCACTTTTTGATACATTGATCATGAAATATAACACATGTGGTTAAACAACCTATTATATTAATTGAATCAAACAAGCATAAAACACCAATAAAAATCCAAATCTATTTAAATCCATCAACCAAAGGTGCCATTCATCACGGTTTCCATTTCGTCCAAATGTTAACTGGTTTAATTCCTAAATAATGAGAATTTCTAATCACCTCATGTTTATTTGGCTGCTCTTGTTGTTACCAGGACTATTTTTCATGCAATCACCTTGAAATTAACTTTTGATTCTTTCTTAATAACTATATTCATTATGAAAAAAATGCCCATAGACCATCTATAAGATGAATTCATTCAATTTAATAAACAATGGAGTCCTTGATTTTGAATTGCATTTCTTATTGATATTAATTCTTGAATTTCAAAAATAGATAATTGCTCGCATCATTTTTGGTTAACAAGGCTCTTCTTTTGATTTCAAAGCCACTTTTTGATACATTGCTCATGAAATATAACACATGTGGTTAAACAACCTAGTATATTAATTGAATCAAACATGCAGAAACACCAATAAAAATCCAAATCTATTTAAATCTATGAGCCAAAGGTGCGATTCATCACGGTTTGCATTTCGTACAATAGTTAACTGGTTTAATTCCTAAATAATGAGAATTTCTAATCACCTCATGTTAATTAGGCTCCTCTTGTTGTTACCAGGACCATTTTTCATCCAATAACCTTGAAATTAACTTTTGATTCTTTCTTAATAACTATATTCATTATGAAAAAAATGCCCATAGACCATCTATAAGATGAATTCATTCAATTTAACAAACAATGGAGTCCTTGATTTTGAATTTGCATTTCTTATTGATATTAATTGTTGAATTCAAAAATAGAGAGTTCCTCGCATCATTTTTTGGTTAACAAGGCTCCTCTTTTGATTTTCAAAGCCACTTTTTGATACATTGATCATGAAATATAACACATGTGGTTAAACAACCTAGTATATTAATTGAATCAAACATGCATAAACACCAATAAAAATCCAAATCTATTTAAATCCATCAACCAAAGGTGCCATTCATCACGGTTTCCATTTCGTCCAAATGTTAATTGGTTTAATTCCTAAATAATGAGAATTTCTAATCACCTCATCTTAGTTAGGCTCCTCTTGTTGTTACCAGGACTATTTTTCATGCAATAACCTTGAAATTAACTTTTGATTCTTTCTTAATAACTATATTCATTAAGAAAAAAATGCCCATAGACCATCTAGAAGATGAATTCATTCAATTTAACAGACAATGGAGTCCTTGATTTTGAATTGCATTTCTTATAGATATTAATTGTTGAATTCAAAAATAGAGAGTTCCTCGCATCATTTTTGGTTAGCAAGTTTCTAGTTTTGATTGCAAACACACTTTTTGATACATTGAGCATGAAATATAACACATGTGGCTAAACAACCTAGTACATTAATTGAATCAAACATGTATAAACATCAATAAAACTCCAAATCTATTTCAATCGGTCATCTAAAGGTGTCATTCTTCATGGTTTGCATTTCGTACAAATGTTAACAGGTTTAATTCCTAAATAATGAGAATTGCTAATCACCTCGTGTTAACTAGGCTCCTTTTGTTGTTACCATTACTATTTTTTTCATGCAATAATCTTCAAATTAACGTTGTTTTTCTTTCATAATAAGTATGTTCATTTTGACAAAAATGCCCGTGGACCATCAATTACATGAATTCATTCAATTTAACAAACAATGGAGTCGTTGATTTTGAATTGCATTTCTTATTGATATTAATTGTTGAATTCAAAAATAGAGAGTTCCTCGCATCATTTTTGGTTAACAAGGCTCCTCTTAAGATTCCAAAGCCACTTTTTGATACATTGATCATGAAATATAACACATGTGGTTAAACAACCTAGTATATATTTATTGAATCACACAAGCATAAACAATAATAAAAATCCAAATCTATTTAAATCCATCAACCAAAGGTGCCATTCATCACGGTTTCCATTTTGTCCAAATGTTAACTGGTTTAATTCCTAAATAATGAGAATTTCTGATCACCTCATGTTTATTTGGCTCCTTTTGTTGTTACCAGGACTATTTTTCATGCAATAACCTTGAAATTAACTTTTGATTCTTTCTTAATAACTATATTCATTATGAAAAAAATGCCCATAGACCATCTAGAAGATGAATTCATTCAATTTAACAAACAATGGAGTCCTTCATTTTGAATTGCATTTCTTCTAGATATTAATTGTTGAATTCCAAAATAGAGAGTTCCTCGCATCATTTTTGTTTAGCAAGTTTCGAGTTTTGATTGCAAACACACTTTTTGATACATTGAGCATGAAAATATAACACATGTAGCTAAAACAACCTAGCATATTAATTGAATCAAACATGCATAAACACCAATAAAAATCCAAATCTATTTAAATCCATCAACCAAAGGTGCCATTCATCACAATTTCCATTTCGTCCAAATGTTAACTGGTTTTAATTCCTAAATAATGACAATTTCTAATCACCTCATGTTTATTTGGCACCCTCTTGTTGTTACCAGGACTATTTTTCATGCAATAACCTTGAAATTAACTTTTGATTCTTTCTTAATAACTATATTCATTATGAAGAAAATGCCCATAGACCATCTATAAGATGAATTCATTCAATTTAACAAACAATGGAGTCCTTGATTTTGAATTGCATTTCTTATTGATATTAATTGTTGAATTCAAAAATAGAGAGTTCCTCGCATCATTTTTGGTTAACAAGGCTCCTCTTTTGATTTCAAAGCCACTTTTTGATACATTGATCATGAAATATAACACATGTGGTTAAATAACCTAGTATATTAATTGAATCAAACATGCATAAACACCAATAAAAATCCAAATCTATTTAAATCCATCAACCAAAGGTGCCATTCATCACGGTTTCCATTTCGTCCAAATGTTAATTGGTTTAATTCCTAAATAATGAGAATTTCTAATCACCTCATGTTAGTTAGGCTCCTCTTGTTGTTACCAGGACTATTTTTCATGCAATAAGCTTGAAATTAACTTTTGATTCTTTCTTAATAACTATATTCATTATGAAAAAAATGCCCATAGACCATCTAGAAGATGAATTCATTCAATTTAACAGACAATGGAGTCCTTGATTTTGAATTGCATTTCTTATAGATATTAATTGTTGAATTCAAAAATAGAGAGTTCCTCGCATCATTTTTGGTTAGCAAGTTTCTAGTTTTGATTGCAAACACACTTTTTGATACATTGAGCATGAAATATAACACATGTGGCTAAACAACCTAGTATATTAATTGAATCAAACATGTATAAACATCAATAAAACTCCAAATCTATTTCAATCGGTCATCTAAAGGTGTCATTCTTCATGGTTTGCATTTCGTACAAATGTTAACAGGTTTAATTCCTAAATAATGAGAATTGCTAATCACCTCGTGTTAACTAGGCTCCTTTTGTTGTTACCATTACTATTTTTCATGCAATAATCTTCAAATTAACGTTTGTTTCTTTCATAATAAGTATGTTCATTTTGACAAAAATGCCCGTGGACCATCAATTACATGAATTCATTCAATTTAACAAACAATGGAGTCGTTGATTTTGAATTGCATTTCTTATTGATATTAATTGTTGAATTCAAAAATAGAGAGTTCCTCGCATCATTTTTTGGTTAACAAGGCTCCTCTTAAGATTCCAAAGCCCCTTTTTGATACATTGATCATGAAATATAACACATGTGGTTAAACAACCTAGTATATTTATTCAATCACACAAGCATAAACAATAATAAAAATCCAAATCTATTTAAATCCATCAACCAAAGGTGCCATTCATCACGGTTTCCATTTTGTCCAATAGTTAACTGGTTTAATTCCTAAATAATGAGAATTTCTGATCACCTCATGTTTATTTGGCTCCTTTTGTTGTTACCAGGACTATTTTTCATGCAATAACCTTGAAATTAACTTTTGATTCTTTCTTAATAACTATATTCATTATGAAAAAAATGCCCATAGACCATCTAGAAGATGAATTCATTCAATTTAACAAACAATGGAGTCCTTCATTTTGAATTGCATTTCTTATAGATATTAATTGTTGAATTCCAAAATAGAGAGTTCCTCGCATCATTTTTTGTTTAGCAAGTTTCCAGTTTTGATTGCAAAACACACTTTTTGATACATTGAGCATGAAATATAACACATGTGGCTAAACAACCTAGTATATATTAATTGAATCAAACATGCATAAACACCAATAAAAATCCAAATCTATTTAAATCCATCAACCAAAGGTGCCATTCATCATAGTTTCCATTTCGTCCAAATGTTAACTGGTTTAATTCCTAAATAATGACAATTTCTAATCACCTCATGTTTATTTGGCACCTCTTGTTGTTACCAGGACTATTTTTCATGCAATAACCTTGAAATTAACTTTTGATTCTTTCTTAATAACTATATTCATTATGAAGAAAATGCCCATAGACCATCTATAAGATGAATTCATTCAATTTAACAAAACAATGGAGTCCTTGATTTTGAATTGCATTTGTTATTGATATTAATTATTGAATTCAAAAATAGAGAGTTCCTCGCATAATTTTTGGTTAACAAGGCTCCTCTTATGATTCCAAAGCCACTTTTTGATACATTGATCATGAAATATAACACATGTGGTTAAACAACCTAGTATATTAATTGAATCAAACAAGCATAAACACCAATAAAAAATCTAAATCTATTTAAATCCATCAACCAAAGGTGCCATTCATCACGGTTTCCATTTCGTCCAAATGTTAACTGCTTTAATTCCTAAATAATGAGAATTTCTAATCACCTCATGTTTATTTGGCTGCTCTTGTTGTTACCAAAGACTATTTTTCATGCAATCACCTTGAAATTAACTTTTTGATTCTTTCTTAATAACTATATTCATTATGAAAAAAAAAAATGCCCATAGACCATCTATAAGATGAATTCATTCAATTTAATAAACAATGGAGTCCTTGATTTTGAATTGCATTTCTTATTGATATTAATTCTTGAATTCAAAAATAGACAATTCCTCGCATCATTTTTGGTTAACAAGGCTCTTCTTTTGATTTCAAAGCCACTTTTTGATACATTGCTCATGAAATATAACACATGTGGTTAAACAACCTAGTATATTAATTGAATCAAACATGCAGAAAAACACCAATAAAAATCCAAATCTATTTAAATCTATGAGCCAAAGGTGCGATTCATCACGGTTTTGCATTTCGTACAATAGTTAACTGTTTTAATTCCTAAATAATGAGAATTTCTAATCACCTCATGTCAATTAGGCTCCTCTTGTTGTTACCAGGACCATTTTTCATCCAATAACCTTGAAATTAACTTTTGATTCTTTCTTAATAACTATATTCATTATGAAAAAAATGCCCATAGACCATCTATAAGATGAATTCATTCAATTTAACAAACAATGGAGTCCTTGATTTTGAATTGCATTTCTTATTGATATTAATTGTTGAATTCAAAAATAGAGAGTTCCTCGCATCATTTTTGGTTAACAAGGCTCCTCTTTTGATTTCAAAGCCACTTTTTGATACATTGATCATTAAATATAACACATGTGGTTAAACAACCTAGTATATTAATTGAATCAAACATGCATAAACACCAATAAAAATCCAAATCTATTTAAATCCATCAACCAAAGGTGCCATTCATCACGGTTTCCATTTCGTCCAAATGTTAATTGGTTTAATTCCTAAATAATGAGAATTTCTAATCACCTCATCTTAGTTAGGCTCCTCTTGTTGTTACCAGGACTATTTTTCATGCAATAACATTGAAATTAACTTTTGATTCTTTCTTTAATAACTATATTCATTATGAAAAAAATGCCCATAGACCATCTAGAAGATGAATTCATTCAATTTAACAGACAATGGAGTCCTTGATTTTGAATTGCATTTCTTATAGATATTAATTGTTTGAATTCAAAAATAGAGAGTTCCTCGCATCATTTTTGGTTAGCAAGTTTCTAGTTTTGATTGCAAACACACTTTTTGATACATTGAGCATGAAATATAACACATGTGGCTAAACAACCTAGTACATTAATTGAATCAAACATGTATAAACATCAATAAAACTCCAAATCTATTTCAATCGGTCATCTAAAGGTGTCATTCTTCATGGTTTGCATTTCGTACAAATGTTAACAGGTTTAATTCCTAAATAATGAGAATTGCTAATCACCTCGTGTTAACTAGGCTCCTTTTGTTGTTACCATTACTATTTTTTCATGCAATAATCTTCAAATTAACGTTTGTTTCTTTCATAATAAGTATGTTCATTTTGACAAAAATGCCCGTGGACCATCAATTACATGAATTCATTCAATTCAAACAAACAATGGAGTCGTTGATTTTGAATTGCATTTCTTATTGATATTAATTGTTGAATTCAAAAATAGAGAGTTCCTCGCATCATTTTTGGTTAACAAGGCTCCTCTTAAGATTCCAAAGCCACTTTTTGATACATTGATCATGAAATATAACACATGTGGTTAAACAACCTAGTATATTTATTGAATCACACAAGCATAAACAATAATAAAAAATCCAAATCTATTTAAATCCATCAACCAAAGGTGCCATTCATCACGGTTTCCATTTTGTCCAAATGTTAACTGGTTTAATTCCTAAATAATGAGAATTTCTGATCACCTCATGTTTATTTTGGCTCCTTTTGTTGTTACCAGGGACTATTTTTCATGCAATAACCTTGAAATTAACTTTTGATTCTTTCTTAATAACTATATTCATTATGAAAAAAATGCCCATAGACCATCTAGAAGATGAATTCATTCAATTTAACAAACAATGGAGTCCTTCATTTTGAATTGCATTTCTTCTAGATATTAATTGTTGAATTCCAAAATAGAGAGTTCCTCGCATCATTTTTTGTTTAGCAAGTTTCGAGTTTTGATTGCAAACACACTTTTTGATACATTGAGCATGAAATATAACACATGTAGCTAAACAACCTAGCATATTAATTGAATCAAACATGCATAAACACCAATAAAAATCCAAATCTATTTAAATCCATCAACCAAAGGTGCCATTCATCACAATTTTCCATTTCGTCCAAATGTTAACTGGTTTAATTCCTAAATAATGACAATTTCTAATCACCTCATGTTTATTTGGCACCTCTTGTTGTTACCAGGACTATTTTTCATGCAATAACCTTGAAATTAACTTTTGATTCTTTCTTAATAACTATATTCATTATGAAGAAAATGCCCATAGACCATCTATAAGATGAATTCATTCAATTTAACAAACAATGGAGTCCTTGATTTTGAATTGCATTTCTTATTGATATTAATTGTTGAATTCAAAAAATAGAGAGTTCCTCGCATCATTTTTTGGTTAACAAGGCTCCTCTTTTGATTTCAAAGCCACTTTTTGATACATTGATCATGAAAATATAACACATGTGGTTAAAATAACCTAGTATATTAATTGAATCAAACATGCATAAACACCAATAAAAATCCAAATCTATTTAAATCCATCAACCAAAGGTGCCATTCATCACGGTTTCCATTTCATCCAAATGTTAATTGGTTTAATTCCTAAATAATGAGAATTTCTAATCACCTCATGTTAGTTAGGCTCCTCTTGTTGTTACCAGGACTATTTTTCATGCAATAAGCTTGAAATTAACTTTTGATTCTTTCTTAATAACTATATTCATTATGAAAAAAATGCCCATAGACCATCTAGAAGATGAATTCATTCAATTTAACAGACAATGGAGTCCTTGATTTTGAATTGCATTTCTTATAGATATTAATTGTTGAATTCAAAAATAGAGAGTTCCTCGCATCATTTTTGGTTAGCAAGTTTCTAGTTTTGATTGCAAACACACTTTTTGATACATTGAGCATGAAATATAACACATGTGGCTAAACAACCTAGTATATTAATTGAATCAAACATGTATAAACATCAATAAAACTCCAAATCTATTTCAATCGGTCATCTAAAGGTGTCATTCTTCATGGTTTGCATTTCGTACAAATGTTAACAGGTTTAATTCCTAAATAATGAGAATTGCTAATCACCTCGTGTTAACTAGGCTCCTTTTGTTGTTACCATTACTATTTTTCATGCAATAATCTTCAAATTAACGTTTGTTTCTTTCATAATAAGTATGTTCATTTTGACAAAAAATGCCCGTGGACCATCAATTACATGAATTCATTCAATTTAACAAACAATGGAGTCGTTGATTTTGAATTGCATTTCTTATTGATATTAATTGTTGAATTCAAAAATAGAGAGTTCCTCGCATCATTTTTGGTTAACAAGGCTCCTCTTAAGATTCCAAAGCCCCTTTTTGATACATTGATCATGAAATATAACACATGTGGTTAAACAACCTAGTATATTTATTCAATCACACAAGCATAAACAATAATAAAAATCCAAATCTATTTAAATCCATCAACCAAAGGTGCCATTCATCACGGTTTCCATTTTGTCCAATAGTTAACTGGTTTAATTCCTAAATAATGAGAATTTCTGATCACCTCATGTTTATTTGGCTCCTTTTGTTGTTACCAGGACTATTTTTCATGCAATAACCTTGAAATTAACTTTTGATTCTTTCTTAATAACTATATTCATTATGAAAAAAAAATGCCCATAGACCATCTAGAAGATGAATTCATTCAATTTAACAAACACAATGGAGTCCTTCATTTTGAATTGCATTTCTTATAGATATTAATTGTTGAATTCCAAAATAGAGAGTTCCTCGCATCATTTTTGTTTAGCAAGTTTCCAGTTTTGATTGCAAACACACTTTTTGATACATTGAGCATGAAATATAACACATGTGGCTAAACAACCTAGTATATTAATTGAATCAAACATGCATAAACACCAATAAAAATCCAAATCTATTTAAATCCATCAACCAAAGGTGCCATTCATCATAGTTTCCATTTCGTCCAAATGTTAACTGGTTTAATTCCTAAATAATGACAATTTCTAATCACCTCATGTTTATTTGGCACCTCTTGTTGTTACCAGGACTATTTTTCATGCAATAACCTTGAAATTAACTTTTGATTCTTTCTTAATAACTATATTCATTATGAAGAAAATGCCCATAGACCATCTATAAGATGAATTCATTCAATTTAACAAACAATGGAGTCCTTGATTTTGAATTGCATTTGTTATTGATATTAATTATTGAATTCAAAAATAGAGAGTTCCTCGCATAATTTTTGGTTAACAAGGCTCCTCTTATGATTCCAAAGCCACTTTTTGATACATTGATCATGAAATATAACACATGTGGTTAAACAACCTAGTATATTAATTGAATCAAACAAGCATAAACACCAATAAAAATCTAAATCTATTTAAATCCATCAACCAAAGGTGCCATTCATCACGGTTTCCATTTCGTCCAAATGTTAACTGCTTTAATTCCTAAATAATGAGAATTTCTAATCACCTCATGTTTATTTGGCTGCTCTTGTTGTTACCAAGACTATTTTTCATGCAATCACCTTGAAATTAACTTTTGATTCTTTCTTAATAACTATATTCATTATGAAAAAAAATGCCCATAGACCATCTATAAGATGAATTCATTCAATTTAATAAACAATGGAGTCCTTGATTTTGAATTGCATTTCTTATTGATATTAATTCTTGAATTCAAAAATAGACAATTCCTCGCATCATTTTTGGTTAACAAGGCTCTTCTTTTGATTTCAAAGCCACTTTTTGATACATTGCTCATGAAATATAACACATGTGGTTAAACAACCTAGTATATTAATTGAATCAAACATGCAGAAACACCAATAAAAATCCAAATCTATTTAAATCTATGAGCCAAAGGTGCGATTCATCACGGTTTGCATTTCGTACAATAGTTAACTGTTTTAATTCCTAAATAATGAGAATTTCTAATCACCTCATGTCAATTAGGCTCCTCTTGTTGTTACCAGGACCATTTTTCATCCAATAACCTTGAAATTAACTTTTGATTCTTTCTTAATAACTATATTCATTATGAAAAAAAATGCCCATAGACCATCTATAAGATGAATTCATTCAATTTAACAAACAATGGAGTCCTTGATTTTGAATTGCATTTCTTATTGATATTAATTGTTGAATTCAAAAATAGAGAGTTCCTCGCATCATTTTTGGTTAACAAGGCTCCTCTTTTGATTTCAAAGCCACTTTTTGATACATTGATCATTAAATATAACACACATGTGGTTAAACAACCTAGTATATTAATTGAATCAAACATGCATAAACACCAATAAAAATCCAAATCTATTTAAATCCATCAACCAAAGGTGCCATTCATCACGGTTTCCATTTCGTCCAAATGTTAATTGGTTTAATTCCTAAATAATGAGAATTTCTAATCACCTCATCTTAGTTAGGCTCCTCTTGTTGTTACCAGGACTATTTTTCATGCAATAACCTTGAAATTAACTTTTGATTCTTTCTTAATAACTATATTCATTATGAAAAAAATGCCCATAGACCATCTAGAAGATGAATTCATTCAATTTAACAGACAATGGAGTCCTTGATTTTGAATTGCATTTCTTATAGATATTAATTGTTGAATTCAAAAATAGAGAGTTCCTCGCATCATTTTTGGTTAGCAAGTTTCTAGTTTTGATTGCAAACACACTTTTTGATACATTGAGCATGAAAATATAACACATGTGGCTAAACAACCTAGTACATTAATTGAATCAAACATGTATAAACATCAATAAAACTCCAAATCTATTTCAATCGGTCATCTAAAGGTGTCATTCTTCATGGTTTGCATTTCGTACAAATGTTAACAGGTTTAATTCCTAAATAATGAGAATTGCTAATCACCTCGTGTTAACTAGGCTCCTTTTGTTGTTACCATTACTATTTTTCATGCAATAATCTTCAAATTAACGTTTGTTTCTTTCATAATAAGTATGTTCATTTTGACAAAAATGCCCGTGGACCATCAATTACATGAATTCATTCAATTTAACAAACAATGGAGTCGTTGATTTTGAATTGCATTTCTTATTGATATTAATTGTTGAATTCAAAAATAGAGAGTTCCTCGCATCATTTTTGGTTAACAAGGCTCCTCTTAAGATTCCAAAGCCACTTTTTGATACATTGATCATGAAATATAACACATGTGGTTAAACAACCTAGTATATTTATTGAATCACACAAGCATAAACAATAATAAAAATCCAAATCTATTTAAATCCATCAACCAAAGGTGCCATTCATCACGGTTTCCATTTTGTCCAAATGTTAACTGGTTTAATTCCTAAATAATGAGAATTTCTGATCACCTCATGTTTATTTGGCTCCTTTTGTTGTTACCAGGACTATTTTTCATGCAATAACCTTGAAATTAACTTTTGATTCTTTCTTAATAACTATATTCATTATGAAAAAAAAAATGCCCATAGACCATCTAGAAGATGAATTCATTCAATTTAACAAACAATGGAGTCCTTCATTTTGAATTGCATTTCTTCTAGATATTAATTGTTGAATTCCAAAATAGAGAGTTCCTCGCATCATTTTTGTTTAGCAAGTTTCGAGTTTTGATTGCAAACACACTTTTTGATACATTGAGCATGAAATATAACACATGTAGCTAAACAACCTAGCATATTAATTGAATCAAACATGCATAAACACCAATAAAAATCCAAATCTATTTAAATCCATCAACCAAAGGTGCCATTCATCACAATTTCCATTTCGTCCAAATGTTAACTGGTTTAATTCCTAAATAATGACAATTTCTAATCACCTCATGTTTATTTGGCACCTCTTGTTGTTACCAGGACTATTTTTCATGCAATAACCTTGAAATTAACTTTTGATTCTTTCTTAATAACTATATTCATTATGAAGAAAATGCCCATAGACCATCTATAAGATGAATTCATTCAATTTAACAAACAATGGAGTCCTTGATTTTGAATTGCATTTCTTATTGATATTAATTGTTGAATTCAAAAATAGAGAGTTCCTCGCATCATTTTTGGTTAACAAGGCTCCTCTTTTGATTTCAAAGCCACTTTTTGATACATTGATCATGAAATATAACACATGTGGTTAAATAACCTAGTATATTAATTGAATCAAACATGCATAAACACCAATAAAAATCCAAATCTATTTAAATCCCATCAACCAAAGGTGCCATTCATCACGGTTTCCATTTCGTCCAAATGTTAATTGGTTTAATTCCTAAATAATGAGAATTTCTAATCACCTCATGTTAGTTAGGCTCCTCTTGTTGTTACCAGGACTATTTTTCATGCAATAAGCTTGAAATTAACTTTTGATTCTTTCTTAATAACTATATTCATTATGAAAAAAAATGCCCATAGACCATCTAGAAGATGAATTCATTCAATTTAACAGACAATGGAGTCCTTGATTTTGAATTGCATTTCTTATAGATATTAATTGTTGAATTCAAAAATAGAGAGTTCCTCGCATCATTTTTGGTTAGCAAGTTTCTAGTTTTGATTGCAAACACACTTTTTGATACATTGAGCATGAAATATAACACATGTGGCTAAACAACCTAGTATATTAATTGAATCAAACATGTATAAACATCAATAAAACTCCAAATCTATTTCAATCGGTCATCTAAAGGTGTCATTCTTCATGGTTTGCATTTCGTACAAATGTTAACAGGTTTAATTCCTAAATAATGAGAATTGCTAATCACCTCGTGTGTTAACTAGGCTCCTTTTGTTGTTACCATTACTATTTTTCATGCAATAATCTTCAAATTAACGTTTGTTTCTTTCATAATAAGTATGTTCATTTTGACAAAAATGCCCGTGGACCATCAATTACATGAATTCATTCAATTTAACAAACAATGGAGTCGTTGATTTTGAATTGCATTTCTTATTGATATTAATTGTTGAATTCAAAAATAGAGAGTTCCTCGCATCATTTTTGGTTAACAAGGCTCCTCTTAAGATTCCAAAGCCCCTTTTTGATACATTGATCATGAAAAATATAACACATGTGGTTAAACAACCTAGTATATTTATTCAATCACACAAGCATAAACAATAATAAAAATCCAAATCTATTTAAATCCATCAACCAAAGGTGCCATTCATCACGGTTTCCATTTTGTCCAATAGTTAACTGGTTTAATTCCTAAATAATGAGAATTTCTGATCACCTCATGTTTATTTGGCTCCTTTTGTTGTTACCAGGACTATTTTTCATGCAATAACCTTGAAATTAACTTTTGATTCTTTCTTAATAACTATATTCATTATGAAAAAAAAATGCCCATAGACCATCTAGAAGATGAATTCATTCAATTTAACAAACAATGGAGTCCTTCATTTTGAATTGCATTTCTTATAGATATTAATTGTTGAATTCCAAAATAGAGAGTTCCTCGCATCATTTTTGTTTAGCAAGTTTCCAGTTTTGATTGCAAACACACTTTTTGATACATTGAGCATGAAATATAACACATGTGGCTAAACAACCTAGTATATTAATTGAATCAAACATGCATAAACACCAATAAAAATCCAAATCTATTTAAATCCATCAACCAAAGGTGCCATTCATCATAGTTTCCATTTCGTCCAAATGTTAACTGGTTTAATTCCTAAATAATGACAATTTCTAATCACCTCATGTTTATTTGGCACCTCTTGTTGTTACCAGGACTATTTTTCATGCAATAACCTTGAAATTAACTTTTGATTCTTTCTTAATAACTATATTCATTATGAAGAAAATGCCCATAGACCCATCTATAAGATGAATTCATTCAATTTAACAAACAATGGAGTCCTTGATTTTGAATTGCATTTGTTATTGATATTAATTATTGAATTCAAAAATAGAGAGTTCCTCGCATAATTTTTGGTTAACAAGGCTCCTCTTATGATTCCAAAGCCACTTTTTGATACATTGATCATGAAATATAACACATGTGGTTAAACAACCTAGTATATTAATTGAATCAAACAAGCATAAACACCAATAAAAATCTAAATCTATTTAAATCCATCAACCAAAGGTGCCATTCATCACGGTTTCCATTTCGTCCAAATGTTAACTGCTTTAATTCCTAAAATAATGAGAATTTCTAATCACCTCATGTTTATTTGGCTGCTCTTGTTGTTACCAAGACTATTTTTCATGCAATCACCTTGAAATTAACTTTTGATTCTTTCTTAATAACTATATTCATTATGAAAAAAAAATGCCCATAGACCATCTATAAGATGAATTCATTCAATTTAATAAACAATGGAGTCCTTGATTTTGAATTGCATTTCTTATTGATATTAATTCTTGAATTCAAAAATAGACAATTCCTCGCATCATTTTTGGTTAACAAGGCTCTTCTTTTGATTTCAAAGCCACTTTTTGATACATTGCTCATGAAATATAACACATGTGGTTAAACAACCTAGTATATTAATTGAATCAAACATGCAGAAACACCAATAAAAATCCAAATCTATTTAAATCTATGAGCCAAAGGTGCGATTCATCACGGTTTGCATTTCGTACAATAGTTAACTGTTTTAATTCCTAAATAATGAGAATTTCTAATCACCTCATGTCAATTAGGCTCCTCTTGTTGTTACCAGGACCATTTTTCATCCAATAACCTTGAAATTAACTTTTGATTCTTTCTTAATAACTATATTCATTATGAAAAAAAAATGCCCATAGACCATCTATAAGATGAATTCATTCAATTTTAACAAACAATGGAGTCCTTGATTTTGAATTGCATTTCTTATTGATATTAATTGTTGAATTCAAAAATAGAGAGTTCCTCGCATCATTTTTGGTTAACAAGGCTCCTCTTTTGATTTCAAAGCCACTTTTTGATACATTGATCATTAAATATAACACATGTGGTTAAACAACCTAGTATATTAATTGAATCAAACATGCATAAACACCAATAAAAATCCAAATCTATTTAAATCCATCAACCAAAGGTGCCATTCATCACGGTTTCCATTTCGTCCAAATGTTAATTGGTTTAATTCCTAAATAATGAGAATTTCTAATCACCTCATCTTAGTTAGGCTCCTCTTGTTGTTACCAGGACTATTTTTCATGCAATAACATTGAAATTAACTTTTGATTCTTTCTTAATAACTATATTCATTATGAAAAAAATGCCCATAGACCATCTAGAAGATGAATTCATTCAATTTAACAGACAATGGAGTCCTTGATTTTGAATTGCATTTCTTATAGATATTAATTGTTGAATTCAAAAATAGAGAGTTCCTCGCATCATTTTTGGTTAGCAAGTTTCTAGTTTTTGATTGCAAACACACTTTTTGATACATTGAGCATGAAATATAACACATGTGGCTAAACAACCTAGTACATTAATTGAATCAAACATGTATAAACATCAATAAAACTCCAAATCTATTTCAATCGGTCATCTAAAGGTGTCATTCTTCATGGTTTGCATTTCGTACAAATGTTAACAGGTTTAATTCCTAAATAATGAGAATTGCTAATCACCTCGTGTTAACTAGGCTCCTTTTGTTGTTACCATTACTATTTTCATCATGCAATAATCTTCAAATTAACGTTTGTTTCTTTCATAATAAGTATGTTCATTTTGACAAAAATGCCCGTGGACCATCAATTACATGAATTCATTCAATTTAACAAACAATGGAGTCGTTGATTTTGAATTGCATTTCTTATTGATATTAATTGTTGAATTCAAAAATAGAGAGTTCCTCGCATCATTTTTGGTTAACAAGGCTCCTCTTAAGATTCCAAAGCCACTTTTTGATACATTGATCATGAAATATAACACATGTGGTTAAACAACCTAGTATATTTATTGAATCACACAAGCATAAACAATAATAAAAATCCAAATCTATTTAAATCCATCAACCAAAGGTGCCATTCATCACGGTTTCCATTTTGTCCAAATGTTAACTGGTTTAATTCCTAAATAATGAGAATTTCTGATCACCTCATGTTTATTTGGCTCCTTTTGTTGTTACCAGGACTATTTTTCATGCAATAACCTTGAAATTAACTTTTGATTCTTTCTTAATAACTATATTCATTATGAAAAAAATGCCCATAGACCATCTAGAAGATGAATTCATTCAATTTAACAAACAATGGAGTCCTTCATTTTGAATTGCATTTCTTATAGATATTAATTGTTGAATTCCAAAATAGAGAGTTCCTCGCATCATTTTTGTTTAGCAAGTTTCCAGTTTTGATTGCAAACACACTTTTTGATACATTGAGCATGAAATATAACACATGTGGCTAAACAACCTAGTATATTAATTGAATCAAACATGCATAAACACCAATAAAAATCCAAATCTATTTAAATCCATCAACCAAAGGTGCCATTCATCATAGTTTCCATTTCGTCCAAATGTTAACTGGTTTAATTCCTAAATAATGACAATTTCTAATCACCTCATGTTTATTTGGCACCTCTTGTTGTTACCAGGACTATTTTTCATGCAATAACCTTGAAATTAACTTTTGATTCTTTCTTAATAACTATATTCATTATGAAGAAAATGCCCATAGACCATCTATAAGATGAATTCATTCAATTTAACAAACAAAATGGAGTCCTTGATTTTGAATTGCATTTGTTATTGATATTAATTATTGAATTCAAAAATAGAGAGTTCCTCGCATAATTTTTTGGTTAACAAGGCTCCTCTTATGATTCCAAAGCCACTTTTTGATACATTGATCATGAAATATAACACATGTGGTTAAACAACCTAGTATATTAATTGAATCAAACAAGCATAAACACACAATAAAAATCTAAATCTATTTAAATCCATCAACCAAAGGTGCCATTCATCACGGTTTCCATTTCGTCCAAATGTTAACTGCTTTAATTCCTAAATAATGAGAATTTCTAATCACCTCATGTTTATTTGGCTGCTCTTGTTGTTACCAAGACTATTTTTTCATGCAATCACCTTGAAATTAACTTTTGATTCTTTCTTAATAACTATATTCATTATGAAAAAAAAATGCCCATAGACCATCTATAAGATGAATTCATTCAATTTAATAAACAATGGAGTCCTTGATTTTGAATTGCATTTCTTATTGATATTAATTCTTGAATTCAAAAATAGACAATTCCTCGCATCATTTTTGGTTAACAAGGCTCTTCTTTTGATTTCAAAGCCACTTTTTGATACATTGCTCATGAAATATAACACATGTGGGTTAAACAACCTAGTATATTAATTGAATCAAACATGCAGAAACACCAATAAAAATCCAAATCTATTTAAATCTATGAGCCAAAGGTGCGATTCATCACGGTTTGCATTTCGTACAATAGTTAACTGTTTTTAATTCCTAAATAATGAGAATTTCTAATCACCTCATGTCAATTAGGCTCCTCTTGTTGTTACCAGGACCATTTTTCATCCAATAACCTTGAAATTAACTTTTGATTCTTTCTTAATAACTATATTCATTATGAAAAAAATGCCCATAGACCATCTATAAGATGAATTCATTCAATTTAACAAACAATGGAGTCCTTGATTTTGAATTGCATTTCTTATTGATATTAATTGTTGAATTCAAAAATAGAGAGTTCCTCGCATCATTTTTGGTTAAACAAGGCTCCTCTTTTGATTTCAAAGCCACTTTTTGATACATTGATCATTAAATATAACACATGTGGTTAAACAACCTAGTATATTAATTGAATCAAACATGCATAAACACCAATAAAAATCCAAATCTATTTAAATCCATCAACCAAAGGTGCCATTCATCACGGTTTCCATTTCGTCCAAATGTTAATTGGTTTAATTCCTAAATAATGAGAATTTCTAATCACCTCATCTTAGTTAGGCTCCTCTTGTTGTTACCAGGACTATTTTTCATGCAATAACCTTGAAATTAACTTTTGATTCTTTCTTAATAACTATATTCATTATGAAAAAAATGCCCATAGACCATCTAGAAGATGAATTCATTCAATTTAACAGACAATGGAGTCCTTGATTTTGAATTGCATTTCTTATAGATATTAATTGTTGAATTCAAAAATAGAGAGTTCCTCGCATCATTTTTGGTTAGCAAGTTTCTAGTTTTGATTGCAAACACACTTTTTGATACATTGAGCATGAAATATAACACATGTGGCTAAACAACCTAGTACATTAATTGAATCAAACATGTATAAACATCAATAAAACTCCAAATCTATTTCAATCGGTCATCTAAAGGTGTCATTCTTCATGGTTTGCATTTCGTACAAATGTTAACAGGTTTAATTCCTAAATAATGAGAATTGCTAATCACCTCGTGTTAACTAGGCTCCTTTTGTTGTTACCATTACTATTTTTCATGCAATAATCTTCAAATTAACGTTTGTTTCTTTCATAATAAGTATGTTCATTTTGACAAAAATGCCCGTGGACCATCAATTACATGAATTCATTCAATTTAACAAACAATGGAGTCGTTGATTTTGAATTGCATTTCTTATTGATATTAATTGTTGAATTCAAAAATAGAGAGTTCCTCGCATCATTTTTGGTTAACAAGGCTCCTCTTAAGATTCCAAAGCCACTTTTTGATACATTGATCATGAAATATAACACATGTGGTTAAACAACCTAGTATATTTATTGAATCACACAAGCATAAACAATAATAAAAATCCAAATCTATTTAAATCCATCAACCAAAGGTGCCATTCATCACGGTTTCCATTTTGTCCAAATGTTAACTGGTTTAATTCCTAAATAATGAGAATTTCTGATCACCTCATGTTTATTTGGCTCCTTTTGTTGTTACCAGGACTATTTTTCATGCAATAACCTTGAAATTAACTTTTGATTCTTTCTTAATAACTATATTCATTATGAAAAAAATGCCCATAGACCATCTAGAAGATGAATTCATTCAATTTAACAAACAATGGAGTCCTTCATTTTGAATTGCATTTCTTCTAGATATTAATTGTTGAATTCCAAAATAGAGAGTTCCTCGCATCATTTTTGTTTAGCAAGTTTCGAGTTTTGATTGCAAACACACTTTTTGATACATTGAGCATGAAATATAACACATGTAGCTAAACAACCTAGCATATTAATTGAATCAAACATGCATAAACACCAATAAAAATCCAAATCTATTTAAATCCATCAACCAAAGGTGCCATTCATCACAATTTCCATTTCGTCCAAATGTTAACTGGTTTAATTCCTAAATAATGACAATTTCTAATCACCTCATGTTTATTTTGCCACCTCTTGTTGTTACCAGGACTATTTTTCATGCAATAACCTTGAAATTAACTTTTGATTCTTTCTTAATAACTATATTCATTATGAAGAAAATGCCCATAGACCATCTATAAGATGAATTCATTCAATTTAACAAACAATGGAGTCCTTGATTTTGAATTGCATTTGTTATTGATATTAATTGTTGAATTCAAAAATAGAGAGTTCCTCGCATAATTTTTGGTTAACAAGGCTCCTCTTATGATTCCAAAGCCACTTTTTGATACATTGATCATGAAATATAACACATGTGGTTAAACAACCTATTATATTAATTGAATCAAACAAGCATAAACACCAATAAAAATCCAAATCTATTTAAATCCATCAACCAAAGGTGCCATTCATCACGGTTTCCATTTCGTCCAAATGTTAACTGCTTTAATTCCTAAATAATGAGAATTTCTAATCACCTCATGTTTATTTGGCTGCTCTTGTTGTTACCAGGACTATTTTTCATGCAATCACCTTGAAATTAACTTTTGATTCTTTCTTAATAACTATATTCATTATGAAAAAAATGCCCATAGACCATCTATAAGATGAATTCATTCAATTTAATAAACAATGGAGTCCTTGATTTTGAATTGCATTTCTTATTGATATTAATTCTTGAATTCAAAAATAGATAATTCCTCGCATCATTTTTGGTTAACAAGGCTCTTCTTTTGATTTCAAAGCCACTTTTTGATACATTGCTCATGAAATATAACACATGTGGTTAAACAACCTAGTATATTAATTGAATCAAACATGCAGAAACACCAATAAAAATCCAAATCTATTTAAATCTATGAGCCAAAGGTGCGATTCATCACGGTTTGCATTTCGTACAATAGTTAACTGGTTTAATTCCTAAATAATGAGAATTTCTAATCACCTCATGTTAATTAGGCTCCTCTTGTTGTTACCAGGACCATTTTTCATCCAATAACCTTGAAATTAACTTTTGATTCTTTCTTAATAACTATATTCATTATGAAAAAAATGCCCATAGACCATCTATAAGATGAATTCATTCAATTTAACAAACAATGGAGTCCTTGATTTTGAATTGCATTTCTTATTGATATTAATTGTTGAATTCAAAAATAGAGAGTTCCTCGCATCATTTTTGGTTAACAAGGCTCCTCTTTTGATTTCAAAGCCACTTTTTGATACATTGATCATGAAATATAACACATGTGGTTAAACAACCTAGTATATTAATTGAATCAAACATGCATAAACACCAATAAAAATCCAAATCTATTTAAATCCATCAACCAAAGGTGCCATTCATCACGGTTTCCATTTCGTCCAAATGTTAATTGGTTTAATTCCTAAATAATGAGAATTTCTAATCACCTCATCTTAGTTAGGCTCCTCTTGTTGTTACCAGGACTATTTTTCATGCAATAACTTGAAATTAACTTTTGATTCTTTCTTAATAACTATATTCATTATGAAAAAAAATGCCCATAGACCATCTAGAAGATGAATTCATTCAATTTAACAGACAATGGAGTCCTTGATTTTGAATTGCATTTCTTATAGATATTAATTGTTGAATTCAAAAATAGAGAGTTCCTCGCATCATTTTTGGTTAGCAAGTTTCTAGTTTTGATTGCAAACACACTTTTTGATACATTGAGCATGAAATATAACACATGTGGCTAAACAACCTAGTATATTAATTGAATCAAACATGTATAAACATCAATAAAACTCCAAATCTATTTCAATCGGTCATCTAAAGGTGTCATTCTTCATGGTTTGCATTTCGTACAAATGTTAACAGGTTTAATTCCTAAATAATGAGAATTGCTAATCACCTCGTGTTAACTAGGCTCCTTTTGTTGTTACCATTACTATTTTTCATGCAATAATCTTCAAATTAACGTTTGTTTCTTTCATAATAAGTATGTTCATTTTGACAAAAATGCCCGTGGACCATCAATTACATGAATTCATTCAATTTAACAAACAATGGAGTCGTTGATTTTGAATTGCATTTCTTATTGATATTAATTGTTGAATTCAAAAATAGAGAGTTCCTCGCATCATTTTTGGTTAACAAGGCTCCTCTTAAGATTCCAAAGCCCCTTTTTGATACATTGATCATGAAATATAACACATGTGGTTAAACAACCTAGTATATTTATTGAATCACACAAGCATAAACAATAATAAAAATCCAAATCTATTTAAATCCATCAACCAAAGGTGCCATTCATCACGGTTTCCATTTTGTCCAAATGTTAACTGGTTTAATTCCTAAATAATGAGAATTTCTGATCACCTCATGTTTATTTTGGCTCCTTTTGTTGTTACCAGGACTATTTTTCATGCAATAACCTTGAAATTAACTTTTGATTCTTTCTTAATAACTATATTCATTATGAAAAAAATGCCCATAGACCATCTAGAAGATGAATTCATTCAATTTAACAAACAATGGAGTCCTTCATTTTGAATTGCATTTCTTATAGATATTAATTTTTGAATTCCAAAATAGAGAGTTCCTCGCATCATTTTTGTTTAGCAAGTTTCCAGTTTTGATTGCAAACACACTTTTTGATACATTGAGCATGAAATATAACACATGTGGCTAAACAACCTAGTATATTAATTGAATCAAACATGCATAAACACCAATAAAAATCCAAATCTATTTAAATCCATCAACCAAAGGTGCCATTCATCACAGTTTCCATTTCGTCCAAATGTTAACTGGTTTAATTCCTAAATAATGACAATTTCTAATCACCTCATGTTTATTTGGCACCTCTTGTTGTTACCAGGACTATTTTTCATGCAATAACCTTGAAATTAACTTTTGATTCTTTCTTAATAACTATATTCATTATGAAGAAAATGCCCATAGACCATCTATAAGATGAATTCATTCAATTTAACAAACAATGGAGTCCTTGATTTTGAATTGCATTTGTTATTGATATTAATTGTTGAATTCAAAAATAGAGAGTTCCTCGCATAATTTTTGGTTAACAAGGCTCCTCTTATGATTCCAAAGCCACTTTTTGATACATTGATCATGAAATATAACACATGTGGTTAAACAACCTAGTATATTAATTGAATCAAACAAGCATAAACACCAATAAAAATCTAAATCTATTTAAATCCATCAACCAAAGGTGCCATTCATCACACGGTTTCCATTTCGTCCAAATGTTAACTGCTTTAATTCCTAAATAATGAGAATTTCTAATCACCTCATGTTTATTTGGCTGCTCTTGTTGTTACCAAGACTATTTTTCATGCAATCACCTTGAAATTAACTTTTGATTCTTTCTTAATAACTATATTCATTATGAAAAAAATGCCCATAGACCATCTATAAGATGAATTCATTCAATTTAATAAACAATGGAGTCCTTGATTTTGAATTGCATTTCTTATTGATATTAATTCTTGAATTAAAAAATAGACAATTCCTCGCATCATTTTTGGTTAACAAGGCTCTTCTTTTGATTTCAAAGCCACTTTTTGATACATTGCTCATGAAATATAACACATGTGGTTAAACAACCTAGTATATTAATTGAATCAAACATGCAGAAACACCAATAAAAATCCAAATCTATTTAAATCTATGAGCCAAAGGTGCGATTCATCACGGTTTGCATTTCGTACAATAGTTAACTGTTTTAATTCCTAAATAATGAGAATTTCTAATCACCTCATGTTAATTAGGCTCCTCTTGTTGTTACCAGGACCATTTTTCATCCAATAACCTTGAAATTAACTTTTGATTCTTTCTTAATAACTATATTCATTATGAAAAAAATGCCCATAGACCATCTATAAGATGAATTCATTCAATTTAACAAACAATGGAGTCCTTGATTTTGAATTGCATTTCTTATTGATATTAATTGTTGAATTCAAAAATAGAGAGTTCCTCGCATCATTTTTTGGTTAACAAGGCTCCTCTTTTGATTTCAAAGCCACTTTTTGATACATTGATCATTAAATATAACACATGTGGTTAAACAACCTAGTATATTAATTGAATCAAACATGCATAAACACCAATAAAAATCCAAATCTATTTTAAATCCATCAACCAAAGGTGCCATTCATCACGGTTTCCATTTCGTCCAAATGTTAATTGGTTTAATTCCTAAATAATGAGAATTTCTAATCACCTCATCTTAGTTAGGCTCCTCTTGTTGTTACCAGGACTATTTTTCATGCAATAACCTTGAAATTAACTTTTGATTCTTTCTTAATAACTATATTCATTATGAAAAAAATGCCCATAGACCATCTAGAAGATGAATTCATTCAATTAAACAGACAATGGAGTCCTTGATTTTGAATTGCATTTCTTATAGATATTAATTGTTGAATTCAAAAATAGAGAGTTCCTCGCATCATTTTTGGTTAGCAAGTTTCTAGTTTTGATTGCAAACACACTTTTTGATACATTGAGCATGAAATATAACACATGTGGCTAAACAACCTAGTATATTAATTGAATCAAACATGTATAAACATCAATAAAACTCCAAATCTATTTCAATCGGTCATCTAAAGGTGTCATTCTTCATGGTTTGCATTTCGTACAAATGTTAACAGGTTTAATTCCTAAATAATGAGAATTTCTAATCACCTCATGTTTATTTCGCTGCTCTTGTTGTTAGCAGGACTATTTTTCATGCAATCACCTTGAAATTAACTTTTGATTCTTTCTTAATAACTATATTCATTATGAAAAAAATGCCCATAGACCATCTATAAGATGAATTCATTCAATTTAATAAACAAGGGAGTCCTTGATTTTGAATTGCATTTCTTATTGATATTAATTCTTGAATTCAAAAATAGACAATTCCTCGCATCATTTTTGGTTAACAAGGCTCTTCTTTTGATTTCAAAGCCACTTTTTGATACATTGCTCATGAAATATAACACATGTGGTTAAAGAACCTAGTATATTAATTGAATCAAACATGCAGAAACACCAATAAAAATCCAAATCTATTTAAATCTATGAGCCAAAGGTGCAATTCATCACGGTTTGCATCTTGTACAATAGTTAACTGGTTTAATTCCTAAATAATGAGAATTTCTAATCACCTCATGTTAATTAGGCTCCTCTTGTTGTTACCAGGACCATTTTTCATCCAATAACCTTCAAATTAACTTTTGATTCTTTCTTAATAACTATATTCATTATGAAAAAAATGCCCATAGACCATCTATAAGATGAATTCATTCAATTTAACAAACAATGGAGTCCTTGATTTTGAATTGCATTTCTTATTGATATTAATTGTTGAATTCAAAAATAGAGAGTTCCTCGCATCATTTTAGGTTAGCAAGTTTCTAGTTTTCATTGCAAACACACTTTTTGATACATTGAGCATGAAATATAACACCTGTGGCTAAACAACCTAGTATATTAATTGAATCAAACATGTATAAACATCAATAAAACTCCAAATCTATTTCAATCGGTCATCTAAAGGTGTCATTCTTCATGGTTTGCATTTCGTACAAATGTTAACAGGTTTAATTCCTAAATAATGAGAATTTCTAATCACCTCGTGTTAACTAGGCCCCTTTTGTTGTTACCATTACTATTTTTCATGCAATAATCTTCAAATTAACGTTTGTTTCTTTCATAATAAGTATGTTCATTTTGACAAAAATGCCCGTGGACCATCAATTACATGAATTCATTCAATTTAACAAACAATGGAGTCGTTGATTTTGAATTGCATTTCTTATTGATATTAATTGTTGAATTCAAAAATAGAGAGTTCCTCGCATCATTTTTGGTTAACAAGGTCCTCTTAAGATTCCAAAGCCACTTTTTGATACATTGATCATGAAATATAACACATGTGGTTAAACAACCTAGTATATTTATTGAATCACACAAGCATAAACACCAATAAAAATCGAAATCTATTTAAATCCATCAACCAAAGGTGCCATTCATCACGGTTTCCATTTTGTCCATATGTTAACTGGTTTAATTCCTAAATAATGAGAATTTCTGATCACCTCATGTTTATTTGGCTCCTCTTGTTGTTACCAGGACTATTTTTCATGCAATAACCTTGAAATTAACTTTTGATTCTTTCTTAATAACTATATTCATTATGAAAAAAATGCCCATAGACCATCTAGAAGATGAATTCATTCAATTTAACAAACAATGGAGTCCTTGATTTTGAATTGCATTTTTTATAGATATTAATTGTTGAATTCAAAAATAGAGAGTTCCTCGCATCATTTTTGGTTAGCAAGTTTCTAGTTTTGATTCCAAACACACTTTTTGATACATTGAGCATGAAATATAACACATGTGGCTAAACAACCTAGTATATTAATTGAATCAATCATGTAGAAACATCAATAAAACTCCAAATCTATTTAAATCGGTCATCTAAAGGTGCCATTCTTCATGGTTTGCATTTGCTACAAGTGTTAACTGGTTTAATTCCTAAATAATGAGAATTTCTAATCACCTCGTGTTAACTAGGCTCCTCTTGTTGTTACCAGGACTATTTTTCATGCAATAACCTTGAAATTAACTTTTGTTTCTTTCCTAATAACTATATTCATCATGAAAAATATGCACGTGGACCATCAATTACATGAATTCATTCAATTTAACAAACAATGGAGTCGTTGATTTTGAATTGCATTTCTTATTGATATTTATTGTTGAATTCAAAAATAGAAAGTTCCTCTCATCATTTTTGGTTAACAAGGCTCCTCTTTTGACTCCAAAGCCACTTTTTGATACATGGATCGTGAAATATAACACATGTGGTTAAACAACCTAGTATATTAATTGAATCACACAAGCATAAACACCAATAAAAATCTAACTCTATTTAAATCCATTAACCAAAGGTGCCATTCATCACGGTTTGCATTTCGTCCAAATGTTAACTGGTTTAATTCCTAAATAATGAGAATTTCTAATCACCTCATGTTAATTAGGCTCCTCTTGTTGTTACCAGGACTATTTTTCATGCAATAACCTTGAAATTAACTTTTGATTCTATCTTAATAACTATATTCATTATGAAAAAAAATGCCCATAGACCATCTATAAGATGAATTCATTCAATTTAACAAACAATAGAGTCGTTGATTTTGAATTGCATTTCTTATTGATATTAATTGTTGAATTCAAAAATAGAGAGTTCCTCGCATCATTTTTAGTTAACAAGGCTCCTGTTTTGATTCCAAACACACTTTTTGATACATTGAGCATGAAATATAACACATGTGGCTAGACAACCTAGTATATTAATTGAATCAAACATGTATAAACATCAATAAAACTTCAAATATATTTAAATCCATCATCTAAGGGTGCCATTCTTCATGGTTTGCATTTCGTACAAATGTTAACTGGTTTAATTCCTAAATAATGAGAATTTCTAATCTCCTCGTGTTAATTAGGCTCCTCTTGTTGTTACCAGGACTATTTTTCATGCGATAATCTTCAAATTATCTTTTGTTTCTTTCATGATAAATAATTTCATTTTGACAAAAATGCACGTGGACCATCAATTACATGAATTCATTCAATTTAACAAACAATGGAGTTCTTGATTTTGAAATGCATTTCTTATTGATATTAATTATAGAATACAAAAATAGAGAGTTCCTCCCATCATTTTTGTCAAGCAAGCCTCCTCCTTTGATTCCAAAACACACTTTTTGACACATTTACCATGAAATATAACACATGGGGCTAAACTCCAAATCTAGTATATTAATTGAATCAAACATGTATAAACATCAATAAAACTCCTAATCTATTTAAATCCATCATCTAAAGGTGCCATTCTTCATGGTTTGCATTTCGTACAAATGTTAACTGGTTTAATTCCTAAATAATGAGAATTTCTAATAACCTAGAAATTAACTTTTGTTTCTTTCCTAATAACTATATTCATTATGAAAAAATGCCCGTGGACCATCAATTACATGAATTCATTCAATTTAGCAAACAATGGAGTTGTTGATTTTGAATTGCATTCCTTATTGATATTAATTGTTGAATTCAAAAATAGAGCGTTCCTCGCATCATTTTTGGTTAACAAGGCTCCTCTTTTGATTCCAAAGCCACTTTTTGATACATTGATAATGAAATATAACACATGTGGTTAAACAACCTAGTATATTAATTGAATCAAACAAGCATAAACACCAATAAAAATCCAAATCTATTTAAATCCATCAACCAAAGGTGTCATTCATCACGGTTTCCATTTCGTACAGATGTTAACTAGTTTAATTATGAAAGAATGAGGATTTCTAATCACCTCATGTTAATTAGGCTCCTCTTGTTATTACCAGGACTATTTTCCATGCAATAACCGTGAAAAGAACTTTTGTTTCTCTCTTAATAACTATATTCGTTATGAAAATAATGCCCGTGGACCATCAATTACATGAATTCATTCAATTTAACAAACAATGGAGTCCTTGATTTTGAATTGCATATCTTATTGATATTAATTACAGAATTCAAAAATAGAGAGTTCCTCCTATCATTTCTGGTTATCAATTTTCCTCTTTTGATTCCCAACACATTTTTTGATACATTGATCATGAAATATAATACATGTGGTTAAACAACCTAGTGTATTAATTGAATCAAACAACCATAAACACCAATAAAAATCCAAATCTATTTAAATCCATCAGCCAAAGGTGCCATTCATCACGGTTTCCATTTCGTACAACAGTTAACTGGTTTAATTACTAAATAATGAGAATTTCTCATCACCTCATGTTAATTACGCTCCTCTTGTTCTTACAAGAACCATTTTTCATGCAATAACCTTGAAATTAACTTTTGATTCTTTCTTAATAACTATATTCATTATGAAAAAAATGCCCATAGACCATCTATAAGATGAATTCATTCAATTTAACAAACAATGGAGTCCTTGATTTTGAATTGCATTTCTTATTGATATTAATTATAGAATTCAAAAATAGAGAGTTCCTCGCATCATTTTTGGTTAACAAGGCTCTTCTTTTGATTTCAAAGCCACTTTTTGATACATTGATCATGAAATATAACACATGTGGTTAAACAACCTAGTATATTAATTGAATCAAACATGCATAAACACCAATAAAAATCCAAATCTATTTAAATCCATCAACCAAAGGTGCCATTCATCACGGTTTCCATTTCGTCCAAATGTTAACTGGTTTAATTCCTAAATAATGAGAATTTCTAATCACCTCATGTTAGTTAGTCTCCTCTTGTTGTTACCAGGACTATTTTTCATGCAATAACCTTGAAATTAACTTTTGATTCTTTCTTAGTAACTAAATTCATTATGAAAAAAATGTCCATAGACCATCTAGAAGAGGAGATCATTCAATTTAACAAACAATATAGTCCTTCATTTTGAATTGCATTTCTTATAGATATTAATTATTGAATTCCTAAATAGAGAGTTCCTTGCATCATTTTTGGTTAGCAAGTTTCCAGTTTTGATTGCAAACACACTTTTTGATACATTGAGCATGAAATATAACACATGTGGCTAAACAACCTAGTATATTAATTGAATCAAACATGCATAAACACTAATAAAAATCCAAATCTATTTAAATCCATCAACCAAAGGTGCCATTCATCACGGTTTCCATTTCGTCCAAAAGTTAACTGGTTTAATTCCTAAATAATGACAATTTCTAATCACCTCATGTTTATTTGGCTCCTCTTGTTGTTACCAGGACTATTTTTCATGCAATAACATTGAAATTAACTTTTGATTCTTTCTTAATAACTATATTCATTACGAAGAAAATGCCCATAGACCATCTATAAGATGAATTCATTCAATTTAACAAACAATGGAGTCCTTGATTTTGAATTGCATTTGTTATTGATATTAATTGTTGAATTCAAAAATAGAGAGTTCCTCGCATCATTTTTGGTTAACAAGGCTCCTCTTATGATTCCAAAGCCACTTTTTGAGACATTGATCATGAAATATAACACATGTGGTTAAACAACCTAGTATATTAATTGAATCAAACAAGCATAAACACCAATAAAAATCCAAATCTATTTAAATCCATCAACCAATGGTGCCATTCATCACGGTTTCCATTTCGTCCAAATGTTAACTGGTTTAATTCCTAAATAATGACAATTTCTAATCACCTCATGTTTATTTGGCTCCTCTTGTTGTTACCAGGACTATTTTTCATGCAATAACATTGAAATTAACTTTTGATTCTTTCTTAATAACTATATTCATTATGAAGAAAACGCCCATAGACCATCTATAAGATGAATTCATTCAATTTAACAAACAATGGAGTCCTTGATTTTGAATTGCATTTCTTATTGATATTAATTGTTGAATTCAAAAATAGAGAGTTCCTCGGATCATTTTTGGTTAAAAAGGCTCCTCTTATGATTCAAAAGCCACTTTTTGATACATTGATCATGAAATATAACACATGTGGTTAAACAACCTAGTATATTAATTGAATCAAACAAGCATAAACAACAATAAAAATCCAAATCTATTTAAATCCATCAACCAAAGGTGCCATTCATCACGGTTTCCATTTCGTCCAAATGTTAACTGCTTTAATTCCTAAATAATGAGAATTTCTAATCACCTCATGTTTATTTGGCTCCTCTTGTTGTTACTAGGACTATTTTTCATGCAATCACCTTGAAATTAACTTTTGATTCTTTCTTAATAACTATATTCATTATGAAAAAAATGCCCATAGACCATCTATAAGATGAATTCATTCAATTTAACAAACAATGGAGTCCTTGATTTTGAATTGCATTTCTTATTGATATTAATTCTTGAATTTAAAAATAGAGAGTTCCTCGCATCATTTTTGGTTAACAAGGCTCTTCTTTTGATTTCAAAGCCACTTTTTGATACCTTGCTCATGAAATATAACACATGTGGTTAAACAACCTAGTATATTAATTGAATCAAACATGCAGAAATACCAATAAAAATCCAAATCTATTTAAATCTATCAGCCAAAGGTGCCATTCATCACGGTTTGCATTTCATACAACAGTTAACTGGTTTAATTCCTAAATAATATGAATTTCTAATCACCTCATGTTAATTAGGCTCCTCTTGTTGTTACCAGGACCATTTTTCATGCAATAACCTTGAAATTAACTTTTGATTCTTTCTTAATAACTATATTCATTATGAAAAAAATGCCCATAGAACATCTATAAGATGAATTCATTCAATTTAACAAACAATGGAGTCCTTGATTTTGAATTGCATTTCTTATTGATATTAATTGTTGAATTCAAAAATAGAGAGTTCCTCGCATCATTTTTGGTTAACAAGGCTCCTCTTTTGATTTCAAACCCACTTTTTGATACATTGATCATGAAATATAACACATGTGGTTAAACAACCTAGTGTATTAATTGAATCAAACAAGCATAAACACCAATAAAAATCCAAATCTATTTAAATCCATCAGCCAAAGGTGCCATTCATCACAGTTTGCATTTCGTACAACAGTTAACTGGTTTAATTCCTAAATAATGAGAATTTCTCATCACCTCATGTTAATTAGGCTCCTCTTGTTGTTACCAGGACCATTTTTCATGCAATAACCTTGAAATTAACTTTTGATTCTTTCTTAATAACTATATTCATTATGAAAAAAATGCCCATAGACCATCTATAAGATGAATTCATTCAATTTAACAAACAATGGAGTCCTTGATTTTGAATTGCATTTCTTATTGATATTAATTGTTGAATTCAAAAATAGAGAGTTCCTCGCATCATTTTTGGTTAGCAAGTTTCCAGTTTTGATTGCGAACACACTTTTTGATACATTGAGCATGAAATATAACACATGTGGCTAAACAACCTAGTATATTAAGTGAATCAAACATGTATAAACAACAATCAAACTCCAAATCTATTTAAATCGGTCATCTAAAGGTGTCATTCTTCATGGTTTGCATTTCGTACAAATGTTAACAGGTTTAATTCCTAAATAATGAGAATTTCTAATCACCTCTTGTTAACTAGGCTCCTCTTGTTGTTACCAGGACTATTTTTCATGCAATAATCTTCAAATTAACGTTTGTTTCTTTCATAATAAGTATGTTCATTTTGACAAAAATGCCCGTGGACCATCAATTACATGAATTCATTCAATTTAACAAACAATGGAGTCGTTGATTTTGAATTGCATTTCTTATTGATATTAATTGTTGAATTCAAAAATAGAGAGTTCCTCTCATCATTTTTGGTTAACAAGGCTCCTCTTAAGATTCCAAAGCCACTTTTTGATACATTGATCATGAAATATAACACATGTGGTTAAACAACCTAGTATATTTATTGAATCACACAAGCATAAACACCAATAAAAATCCAAATCTATTTAAATCCATCAACCAAAGGTGCCATTCATCACGGTTTCCATTTTGTCCAAATGTTAACTGGTTTAATTCCTAAATAATGAGAATTTCTGATCACCTCATGTTTATTTGGCTCCTCTTGTTGTTACCAAGAATATTTTTCATGCAATAACCTTGAAATTAACTTTTGATTCTTTCTTAATAACTATATTCATTATGAAAAAAATACCCAAAGACCATCTAGAAGATGAATTCATTCAATTTAACGAACAATGGAGTCCTTGATTTTGAATTGCATTTTTTATAGATATTAATTGTTGAATTCAAAAATAGAGAGTTCCTCGCATCATTTTTGGTTAGCAAGTTTCTAGTTTTGATTCCAAACACACTTTTTGAGACATTGAGCATGAAATATAACACATGTGGCTAAACAACCTAGTATATTAATTGAATCAAACATGTAGAAACATCAATAAAACTCCAAATCTATTTAAATCGGTCATCTAAATGTGCCATTGTTCATGGTTTGCATTTGGTACAATTGTTAACTGGTTTAATTCCTAAATAATGAGAATTTCTAATCACCTCGTGTTAACTAGGCTCCTCTTGTTGTTACCATGACTATTTTTCATGAAATAATCTTCAAATTAACGTTTGTTTCTTTCATAATAAGTATGTTCATTTTGACAAAAATGCCCGTGGACCATCAATTACATGAATTCATTCAATTTAACAAACAATGGAGTCGTTGATTTTGAATTGCATTTCTTATTGATATTAATTGTTGAATTCAAAAATAGAGCGTTCCTCGCATCATTTTTGGTTAACAAGGCTCCTCTTATGCTTCCAAAGCCACTTTTTGATACATTGATCATGAAATATAACACATGTGGTTAAACAACCTAGTATATTTATTGAATCACACAAGCATAAACACCAATAAAAATCCAAATCTATTTAAATCCATCAACCAAAGGTGCCATTCATCACGGTTTCCATTTTGTCCAAATGTTAACTGGTTTAATTCCTAAATAATGAGAATTTCTGATCACCTCATGTTTATTAGGCTCCTCTTGTTGTTACCGGGACTATTTTTCATGCAATAACCTTGAAATTAACTTTTGATTCTTTCTTAATAACTATATTCATTATGAAAAAAATGCCCATAGACCATCTATAAGATGAATTCATTCAATTTAACAAACAATGGAGTCCTTGATTTTGAATTGCATTTCTTATAGATATTAATTGTTGAATTCAAAAATAGAGAGTTCCTCGCATCATTTTTGGTTAGCAAGTTTCCTATTTTGATTCCAAACACACTTTTTGATACATTGAGCATGAAATATAACACATGTGCCTAAACAACCTAGTATATTAATTGAATCAAACATGCATAAACACCAACAAAAATCCAAATCTATTTAAATCCATCAACCAAAGGTGCCATTCATCACGGTTTCCATTTCATCCAAATGTTAACTGGTTTAATTTCTAAATAATGACAATTTCTAATCACCTCATGTTTATTTGGCTCCTCTTGTTGTTACCAGGACTATTTTTCATGCAATAACCTTGAAATTAACTTTTGATTCTTTCTTAATAACTATATTCATTATGAAAAAATGCCCATAGACCATCTATAAGATGAATTCATTCAATTTAACAAACAATGGAGTCCTTGATTTTGAATTGCATTTCTTATTGATCTTAATTGTTGAATTCAAAAATAGAGAGTTCCTCGCATCATTTTTGGTTAACAAGGCTCCACTTATGATTCCAAGGCCACTTTTTGATACATTGATTATGAAATATAACACATGTGGTTAAACAACCTAGTATATTAATTGAATCAAACAAGCATAAACACCAATAAAAATCCAAATTTATTTAAATCCATCAACCAAAGGTGCCATTCTTCACGGTTTCCATTTCGTCCAAATGTTAACTGGTTTACCAAAAAGTGGCTTTGGAATCAAAAGAGGAGCCTTGTTAACCAAAAATGATGCGAGGAACACTCTATTTTTGAATTCAACAATTAATATCAATAAGGAATGCAATTCAAAATCAACGACTCCATTGTTTGCTAAATTGAATGAATTGATGTAATTGATGGTCCACGGGCATTTTTTCATAATGAATATAGTTATTAGGAAAGAAACAAAAGTTAATTTCAAGGTTATTAGAAATTCTCAATCTTTAGGAATTAAACCAGTTAACATTTATACGAAATGCAAACCATGAAGTATGGCACCTTTAGATGATGGATTTAAATAGATTTGGAGTTTTATTGATGTTTATACATGTTTGATTCAATTAATATACTAGGTTGTTTAGCCACATGTGTTATATTTCATGGTAAATGTGTCAAAAAGTGTGTTTTGGAATCAAAAGAGGAGGCTTGCTTGACAAAAATGATGGGAGGAACTCTCTATTTTTGTATTCTATAATTAATATCAATAAGAAATGCATTTCAAAATCACGAACTCCATTGTTTGTTAAATTGAATGAATTCATGTAATTGATGGTCCACAGGCACTTTTGTCAAAATGAAAATATTTATCATGAAAGAAACAAAAGATAATTTCAAGATTATCGCATGAAAAATAGTCCTGGTAACAACAAGAGGAGCCTAATTAACACGAGGTGATTAGAAATTCTCATTATTTAGGAATTAAACCAGATAACATTTGTACGAAATGCAAACCATGAAGAATGGCACCTTTAGATGACGGATTTAAATAGATTTGGAGTTTTATTGATGTTTATACATGTTTGATTCAATTAATATACTAGGTTGTTTAACCACATGTGTTATATTTCACGATCAATGTATCAAAAAGTGGCTTTAGAGTCAAAAGACGAGCCTTGTTAACCAAAAATGATTAGAGGAACTTTCTATTTTTGAATTTAACAATTAATATCAATAAGAAATGCAATTCAAAATCAACGACTCCATTGTTTGTTAAATTGAATAAATTCATGTAATTGATGGTCCACGTGCATATTTTTCATAATGAATATAGTTATTAGCAAAGAAACAAAAGTTAATTTCAAGGTTATTGCATGAAAAATAGTCTTGGTAACAACAAGAGGAGCCTAATTAACACGAGGTGATTAGAAATTCTCGTTATTTAGGAATTAAACCAGTTAATTGTTGTACGAAATGCAAACCGTGATGAATGGCACCTTTGGCTGATGTATTTAAATAGATTTGGATTTTTATTAGTGTTTATGCTTGTTTGATTCAATTAATACACTAGGTTGTTTAACCACATGTGTTATATTTCATGATCAATGTATCATAAAGTGGCTTTGGAATTATAAGAGGGGCCTTGTTAACCAAAAATGATGCGAGGAACTCTCTATTTTTGAATTCAACCATTAATATCAATAAGAAATGCAATTCAAAATCAACGACTCCATTGTTTGTCAAATTGAATGAATTCATGTAATTGATGGTCCACGGGCATTTTTGTCAAAATGAACATACTTATTATGAAAGAAACAAACGTTAATTTGAAGATTATTGCATGAAAAATAGTCCTAGTAACGACAAGAGGAGCCTAGTTAACACGAGGTGATTAGAAATTCTCATTATTTAGGAATTAAACCAGTTAACATTTGGACGAAATGGAAACCGTGATGAATGGCACCTTTGGTTGATGGATTTAAATAGATTTGGAGTTTTATTGATGTTTATACATGTTTGATTCAATTAATATACTAGGTTGTTTAGCCACATGTGTTATATTTCATGGTAAATGTGTCAAAAAGTGTGTTTTGGAATCAAAAGAGGAGGCTTGCTTGACAAAAATGATGCGAGGAACTCTCTATTTTTGAATTCAACAATTAATATCAATAAGAAATGCAGTTCAAAATCAAGGACTCCATTGTTTGTTAAATTGAATGAATTCATGTAATTGATGGTCCACGTGCATATTTTTCATAATGAACATAGTTATTAGGAAAGAAACAAAAGTTGATTTCAAGGTTATTGCATGAAAAATAGTCCTGGTAACATCAAGAGGAGCCTAATTAACACGAGGTGATTAGAAATTCTCATTATTTACTAATTAACCCAGTTAACATTTGTATGAAATGCAAACCATGAAGAATGGCACCTTTAGATGATGGATTTAAATAGATTTGGAGTTTTATTGATGTTTATACATGTTTGATTCAATTAATATACTAGGTTGTTTAGCCACATGTGTTATATTTCATGATCAATGTATCAAAATGTGTGTTTGGAATCAAAAGAGGAAACTTGCTAACCAAAAATGATGCGAGGAACTCTCTATTTTTGAATTCAAAAATTAATATCTATAAGAAATGCAATTCAAAATCAAGGACTCCATTGTTTGTTAAATTGAATGAATTCATCTCATAGATGGTCTATGGGCATTTTTTTTCATAACGAATATAGTTATTAAGAAAGAATCAAAAGTTAATTTCAAGGTTATTGCATGAAAAATAGTCCTGGTAACAACAAGAGGAGCCTAATTAACACGAGGTGATTAGAAATTCTCATTATTTAGGAATTAAACCAGTTAACATTTGTACGAAATGCAAACCATGAAGAATGGCACCTTTAGATGATGGATTTAAATAGATTTGGAGTTTTATTGATGTTTATACATGTTTGATTCAATTAATATACTAGGTTGTTTAGCCACATGTGTTATATTTCATGGTAAATGTGTCAAAAAGTGTGTTTTGGATCAAAAGAGGAGGCTTGCTTCACAAAAATGATGGGAGGAACTCTCTATTTTTGTATTCTATAATTAATATCAATAAGAAATGCAGTTCAAAATCAAGAACTCCATTGTTTGTTAAATTGAATGAATTCATGTAATTGATGGTCCACGGGCATTTTTGTCAAAATGAAAATATTTATCATGAAAGAAACAAAAATTAATTTCAAGATTATTACATGAAAAATAGTCCTGGTAACAAGAAGAGGGGCCTAATTAACACGAGGTGATTAGAAATTCTCATTATTTAGGAATTAACCCAGTTAACATTTGGACGAAATGGAAACCGTGATGAATGGCACCTTTAGATGATGGATTTAAATAGATTTGGAGTTTTATTGATGTTTATACATGTTTGATTCAATTAATATACTAGGTTGTTTAGCCACATGTGTTATATTTCATGCTCAATGTATCAAAAAGTGTGTTTGGAATCAAAAGAGGAAACTTGATAACCAAAAATGATGCGAGGAACTCTCTATTTTTGAATTCAACAATTAATATCTATAAGAAATGCAATTCAAAATCAAGGACTCCATTGTTTGTTAAATTGAATGAATTCATCTTATAGATGGTCTATGGGCATTTTTTTCATAATGAATGTAGTTATTAAGAAAGAATCAAAAGTTAATATCAAGGTTATTGCATGAAAAATAGTCCTGGTAACAACAAGAGCAGCCTAATTAACATGAGGTGATTAGAAATTCTCATTATTTAGGAATTAAACCAGTTAACATTTGGGCAAAAAGGAAACCGTGATGAATGGCACCTTTGGTTGATGGATTTAAATAGATTTGGATTTTTATTGGTGTTTATGCTTGTTTGATTCAATTAATATACTAGGTTGTTTAACCACATGTGTTATGTTTCATGATCAATGTATCAAAAAGTGGCTTTGGAATCAAAAGAGAAGCCTTGTTAACCAAAAATGATGCGAGGAACTCTCTTTTTTTGAATTCAACAATTAATATCAATAAGAAATGCAATTCAAAATCAAGGACTTCATTGTTTGTTAAATTGAATGAATTCATCTTATAGATGGTCTATGGGCATTTTTTTCATAATGAATATAGTTATTAAGAAAGAATCAAAAGTAAATTTCAAGGTTATTGCATGAAAAATAGTCATGGTAACAAGAGGAGCCTAATTAACATTAGGTGATGGGAAATTCTCGTTATTTAGGAATCAAACTAGTTAACTGTTGTACGAAATGCAAACCGTGATGAATGGCACCTTTGGCTGATGTATTTAAATAGATTTGGATTTTTGTTGGTGTTGATGCTTGTTTGATTCAATTAATACACTAGATTGTTTAACCGCATGTGTTATATCTCATTACCAATGTATCAAAAAGTGGCTTTGCAATCAAAAGAGGAGCCTTGTTAACCAAAACTGATGCGAGGAACTCTCTATTTTTGAATTCAACAATTAATATCAATAAGAAATGCAGTTCAAAATCAAGGACTCCATTGTTTGTTAAATTGAATGAATTCATGTAATTGATGGTCCACGTGCATATTTTTCATAACGAACATAGTTATTAAGAAAGAAACAAAAGTTAATTTCAAGGTTATTGCATGAAAAATAGTCCTGGTAACATCAAGAGGAGCCTAATTAACACGAGGTGATTAGAAATTCTCATTATTTAGTAATTAACCCAGTTAACATTTGTATGAAATGCAAACCATTAAGAATGGCACCTTTAGATGATGGATTTAAATAGATTTGGAGTTTTATTGATGTTTATACATGTTTGATTCAATTAATATACTAGGTTGTTTAGCCACATGTGTTATATTTCATGATCAATGTATCAAAAAGTGTGTTTGGAATCAAAAGAGGAAACTTGCTAACCAAAAATGATGCGAGGAGCTCTCTATTTTTGAATTCAACAATTAATATCTATAAGAAATGCAATTCAACATCAAGGACTCCATTGTTTGTTAAATTGAATGAATTCATCTCATAGATGGTCTATGGGCATTTTTTTTCATAACGAATATAGTTATTAAGAAAGAATCAAAAGTTAATTTCAAGGTTATTGCATGAAAAATAGTCCTGGTAACAACAAGAGGAGCCTAATTAACACGAGGTGATTAGAAATTCTCATTATTTAGGAATTAAACCAGTTAACATTTGTACGAAATGCAAACCATGAAGAATGGCACCTTTAGATGATGGATTTAAATAGATTTGGAGTTTTATTGATGTTTATACATGTTTGATTCAATTAATATACTAGGTTGTTTAGCCACATGTGTTATATTTCATGGTAAATGTGTCAAAAAGTGTGTTTTGGATCAAAAGAGGAGGCTTGCTTCACAAAAATGATGGGAGGAACTCTCTATTTTTGTATTCTATAATTAATATCAATAAGAAATGCAATTCAAAATCAAGAACTCCATTGTTTGTTAAATTGAATGAATTCATGTAATTGATGGTCCACGGGCATTTTTGTCAAAATGAAAATATTTATCATGAAAGAAACAAAAATTAATTTCAAGATTATTGCATGAAAAATTGTCCTGGTAACAACAAGAGGAGCCTAATTAACACGAGGTGATTAGAAATTCTCATTATTTAGGAATTAACCCAGTTAACATTTGGACGAAATGGAAACCGTGATGAATGGCACCTTTAGATGATGGATTTAAATAGATTTGGAGTTTTATTGATGTTTGTACATGTTTGATTCAATTAATATACTAGGTTGTTTAGTCACATGTGTTATATTTCATGCTCAATGTATCAAAAAGTGTGTTTGGAATCAAAAGAGGAAACTTGATAAAATGATGCGAGGAACTCTCTATTTTTGAATTCAACAATTAAAATCTATAAGACATGCAATTCAAAATCAAGGACTCCATTGTTTGTTAAATTGAATGAATTCATCTTATAGATGGTCTATGGGCATTTTTTTCATAATGAATGTAGTTATTAAGAAAGAATCAAAAGTTAATTTCAAGGTTATTGCATGAAAGATAGTCCTGGTAACAACAAGAGGAGCCTAATTAACATGAGGTGATTAGAAATTCTCATTATTTAGGAATTAAACCAGTTAACTATTGTACGACATGCAAACCGTGATGAATGACACCTTTGGCTGATGTATTTAAATAGATTTGGATTTTTATTGGTGTTTATGCTTGTTTGATTCAATTAATACACTAGGTTATTTAACCACATGTGTTATATTTCACGATCAATGTATCAAAAAATGTGTTGGGAATCAAAAGAGGAAACTTGATAACCAGAAATGATAGGAGGAACTCTCTATTTTTGAATTCTATAATTAATATCAATTAAACAACCTAGTATATTAATTGAATCAAACAATCAAAACACCAATAAAAATCCAAATCTATTTAAATCCATCAACCAAAGGTTGATGGTCATCACGGTTTTTTTCGTACAAAATGTTAACTAGTTATCATGAATTAAATAAAAATTAAATTTCAAATCACCTCATGTTAATTAGGCTCCCTTGTTGTTACAAGAGGACTATTTTCCATGCAATTAACACTTGAAAAGAAATTTTGTTTTCTCTTGATAACTATATTCATTATGAAAAAAATGAAATGGACCATCAATTACATGAATTCAGATGATCATTTAAATAACAAACAATGGAGTCCTTGATTTTGAATTGCATATTTCTTGTTTGATATTAATTATAGAATTCAAAAATAGAGAGTTCCTCCTATCATTCCGTGTTATCAAGTTTCCTCTTTTGATTCCCAACACATTTTTTGATACATTGATCATGAAATATAACACATGTGGTTAAACAGCCTAGTATATTAATTGAATCAAACAAGCATAAACACCAATAAAAATCCAAATCTATTTAAATCCATCAACCAAAGGTGCCATTCGTCACGGTTTGCATTTCGTACAAAAGTTAACTGGTTTAATTCCTAAATAATGAGAATTTCTCATCACCTCATGTTAATTAGGCTCCTCTTGTTGTTACCAGGACTATTTTTCATGCAATAACCTTGAAATTAACTTTTGACTCTTTGTTAATAACTATATTCATTATGAAAATAATGCCCATAGACCATCTATAAGATGAATTCATTCAATTTATCAAACAATGGAGTCGTTGATTTTGAATTGCATTTCTTATTGATATTAATTGTTGAATTCAAAAATAGAGAGTTCCTCGCATCATTTTTGGTTAGCAAGTTTCCTCTTTTGATTCCAAACACACTTTTTGATACATTGAGCACGAAATATAACACATGTGGCTAAACAACCTAGTATATTAATTGAATCAAACATGTATAAACATCAATAAAACTCCAAATCTATTTAAATCCGTCATCTAAAGGTGCCATTCTTCATGGTTTGCATGTCGTACAAATGTTAACTGGTTTAATTCCTAAATAATGAGAATTTCTAATCACCTCGTGTTAATTAGGCTCCTCTTGTTGTTACCAAGACTATTTTTCATGCAATAACCATGAAATTAACTTTTGTTTCTTTCCTAATAACTATATTCATTATGATAAATATGCACGTGGACCATCAATTACATGAATTCATTCAATTTAACAAACAATGGAGTCGTTGATTTTGAATTGCATTTCTTATTGATATTAATTGTTCAATTCAAAAATAGAGAGTTCCTCGCATCATTTTTGGTTAGCAAGTTTCCTCTTTTGATTCCAAACACACTTTTTGATACATTGAGCATGAAATATAACACATGTGGCTAAACAACCTAGTATATTAATTGAATCAAACATGTATAAACATCAATAAAGCTCCAAATCTATTTAAATCCATCATCTAAAGGGGCCATTCTTCATGGTTTGCATTTCGTAGAAATGTTAACTGGTTTAATTCCTAAATAATGAGAATTTCTAATCACCTCGTGTTAATTAGGCTCCTCTTGTTGTTACCAGGACTATTTTTCATGCAATAATCTTGAAATTAACTTTTGTTTCTTTCATGATAAATATTTTCATTTTGGCATAAATGCCCGTGGACCATCAATTACATGAATTCATTCAATTTAACAAACAATGGAGTTCATGATTTTGAATTGCATTTCTTATTGATATTAATTATAGAATACAAAAATAGAGACTTCCTCCCATCATTTTTGTCAAGCAAGCCTCCTCTTTTGATTCCAAAACACACTTTTTGACACATTTACCATGAAATATAACACATGTGGCTAAACAACCTAACATATTAACTGAATGAAACATGTATAAACATCAATAAAACTCCAAATCTATTTAAATCCATCATCTATAGGTGCCATTCTTCATGGTTTGCCTTTCGTACAAATGTTAACTGGTTTAATTTCTAAATAATGATAATTTCTAATCACCTCATGTTAATTAGGCTCCTCTTGTCGTTACCAGGACTATTTTTCATGCAATAATCTTGAAATTAACTTTTGTTTCTTTCATAATAAATATTTTCATTTTGACAAAAATGCCCGTGGACCATCAATTACATGAATTCATTCAATTTAACAAACAATGGAGTTCTTGATTTTGACTTGCATTTCTTATTGATATTAATTATAAAATTCAAAAATAGAGACTTACTCCCATCATTTCTGGTTATCAAGTTTCCTCTTTTGATTCCGAACACATTTTTTGATACATTGATCATGAAATATAACTCATGTGGTTAAACAACCTAGTATATTAATTGAATCAAACATGCATAAACACCAATAAAAATCCAAATCTATTTAAATCCATCAACCAAAGGTGCCATTCATCACGGTTTGCATTTCGTACAAAAGTTAACTGGTTTAATTATTAAATAATGAGAATTTCTAATGACCTCATGTTAATTAGGCTCCTCTTGTTGTTACCAGGACTATTTTCCATGCAATAACCTTGAAAAGAACTTTTGTTTCTCTCTAAATAACTATATTCATTATGAAAAAAATGCCCGTGGACCATCAGTTACATGAATTCATCCAATTTAACAAACAATGGAGTCCTTGATTTTGAATTGCATTTCTTATTGATATTAATTATAGAATTCAAAAATAGAGAGTTCGTCCTATCATTTCTGGTTATCAAGTTTCCTCTTTTGATTCCAAACACATTTTTTGATACATTGATCATGAAATATAACACATGTGGGTAAACAACCTAGTTTATTAATTGAATCAAACAAGCATAAACACCAATAAAAATCCAAATCTATTTAAATCCATCAGCCAAAGGTGTCATTCATCACGGTTTTCATTTCATACAAAAGTTAACTGGTTTAATTCCTAAATAATGAGAATTTCTCATCACCTCATGTTAATTAGGCTCCTCTTGTTGTTACCAGGAATATTTTTCATGCAATAACCTTGAAATTAACTTTTGATTCTTTCTTAATAACTATATTCATTATGAAAAAAAAGCTCATAGACCATCTATAACATGAATTCATTCAATTTATCAAACAATGAAGTCCTTGATTTTGAATTGCATTACTTTTAGATATTAATTGTTGAATTCAAAAATAGAGAGTTCCTCGCATCATTTTTGGTTAGCAAGTTTCCTCTTTTGATTCCAAGCACACTTTTTGATACATTGAGCATGAAATATAACACATGTAGCTAAAAAACCTAGTATATTAATTGAATAAAACATGTATAAACATCAATAAAACTCCAAATCTATTTAAATCCCTCATCTAAAGGTGCCATTCTTCATGGTTTGCATTTCGTAAAAATGTTAACTGGTTTAATTCCTAAATAATGAGAATTTCTAATCACTTCGTGTTAATTAGGCTCCTTTTGTTGTTACCAAGACTATTTTTCATGCAATAACCTTGAAATTAACTTTTGTTTCTTTCCTAATAACTATATTCATTATGATAAATATGCACGTGGACCATCAATTACATGAATTCATTCAATTTAACAAACAATGGAGTCGTTGATTTTGAATTGCATTTCTTATTGATATTAATTGTTGAATTCAAAAATAGAGAGTTCCTCACATCATTTTTGGTTAGCAAGTTTCCTCTTTTGATTCCAAACACACTTTTTGATACATTGAGCATGAAATATAACAAATGTGGCTAAACAACCTAGTATATTCATTGAATCAAACATGTATAAACATCAATAAAACTCCAAATCTATTTAAATCCGTCATCTAAAGGTGCCATTCTTCATGGTTTGCATGTCGTAGAAATGTTAACTGGTTTAATTCCTATATAATGAGAATTTCTAATCACCTCGTGTTAATTAGGCTCCTCTTGTTGTTACCAGGACTATTTTTCATGCAATAACCTTGAAATTAACTTTTGTTTCTTTCCTAATAACTATATTCGTTATGATAAATATGCACATGGACCATCAATTACATGAATTCATTCAATTTAACAAACAATGGAGTCGTTGATTTTGAATTGCATTTCTTATTGATATTAATTGTTGAATTCAAAAATAGAGAGTTCCTCGCATCATTTTTGGTTAGCAAGTTTCCTCTTTTGATTCCAAACACACTTTTTGATACATTGAGCATGAAATATAACACATGTGGCTAAACAACCTAGTATATTAATTGAATCAAACATGTATAAACATCAATAAAACTCCAAATCTATTTAAATCCGTCATCTAAAGGTGCCATTCTTCATGGTTTGCATTTCGTAGAAATGTTAACTGGTTTAATTCCTAAATAATGAGAATTTCTAATCACCTCGCGTTAATTAGGCTCCTCTTGTTGTTACCAGGACTATTTTTCATGCAATAATCTTGAAATTAACTTTTGTTTCTTTCATGATAAATATTTTCATTTTGACAAAAATGCCCGTGGACCATCAATTACATGAATTCATTCAATTTAACAAACAATGGAGTTCATGATTTTGAATTGCCTTTCTTATTGATATTAATTATAGAATACAAAAATAGAGAGTTCCTCCCATCATTTTTGGTTATCAAGTTTCCTCTTTTCATTCCGAACACATTTTTTGATACGTTGATCATGAAATATAACTCATGTGGTTAAACAACCTAGTATATTAATTGAATCAAACAAGCATAAAGACCAATAAAAATCCAAATCTATTTAAATCCATCCGCCAAAGGTGCCATTCATCAGGGTTTGCATTTCGTACAAAAGTTAAATGGTTTAATACCTAAATAATGAGAATTTCTCATCACCTCATGTTAATTAGGTTCCTGTTGTTGTTACCAGGACTATTTTTCATGAAATAACCTTGAAATTAACTTTTGACTCTTTCTTAATAACTATATTCATTATGAAAAAAATGTCCATAGACCATCTATAAGACGAATTCATTCAATTTATCAAACAATGGAGTCCTTGATTTTGAATTGCATTACTTATAGATATTAATTGTTGAATTCAAAAATAGAGAGCTCCTCGCATCATTTTCGGTTAGCAAGTTTCCTCTTTTGATTCCAAACACACTTTTTGATACATTGAGCATGAAATATAACACATGTGGCTAAACAACCTAGTATATTAATTGAATCAAAACATGTATAAACATCAATAAAACTCCAAATCTATTTAAATCCATCATCTAAAGGTGCCATTCTTCATGGTTTGCATTTCGTACAAATGTTAACTGGTTTAATTCCTAAATAATGAGAATTTCTAATCCCCTCGTGTTAATTAGGCTCCTATTGTTGTTACCAGGACTATTTTTCATGCAATAATCTTGAAATTAACTTTTGTTTCTTTCATGATAAATATTTTCATTTTGACAAAAATGCCCATGGACCATCAATTACATGAATTCATTCAATTTAACAAACAATGGAGTTCATGATTTTGAATTGCATTTCTTATTGATATTAATTATAGAATACAAAAATAGAGACTTCCTCCCATCATTTTTGTCAAGCAAGCCTCCTCTTTTGATTCCAAAACAACACTTTTTGACACATTTACCATGAAATATAACACATGTGGCTAAACAACCTAACATATTAACTGAATCAAACATGTATAAACATCAATAAAACTCCAAATCTATTTAAATCCATCATCTATAGGTGCCATTCTTCATGGTTTGCCTTTCGTACAAATGTTAACTGGTTTAATTTCTAAATAATGATAATTTCTAATCACCTCATGTTAATTAGGCTCCTCTTGTTGTTACCAGGACTATTTTTCATGCAATAATCTTGAAATTAACTTTTGTTTCTTTCATAATAAATATTTTCATTTTGACAAAAATGCCCGTGGACCATCAATTACATGAATTCATTCAATTTAACAAACAATGGAGTTCTTGATTTTGACTTGCATTTCTTATTGATATTAATTATAGAATTCAAAAATAGAGAGTTCCTCCCATCATTTCTGGTTATCATGTTTCCTCTTTTGATACCGAACACATTTTTTGATACATTGATCATGAAATATAACTCATGTGGTTCAACAACCTAGTATATTAATTGAATCAAACATGTATAAACACCAATAAAAATCCAAATCTATTTAAATCCATCAGCCAAAGGTGTCATTCATCACGGTTTTCATTTCATACAAAAGTTAACTGGTTTAATTCCTAAATAATGAGAATTTCTCATCACCTCATGTTAATTAGGGGCTCCTCTTGTTGTTACCATGACTATTTTTCCATGCAATAACCTTGAAATTAACTTTTGTTTCCTTCTTAATAACTATATTCATTATGAAAAAAATGCCCATGGACCATCAATTACATGAATTCATTCAATTTAACAAACAATGGAGTCCTTGATTTTGAATTGCATTTCTTATTGATATTAATTATTAGAATTCAAAAATAGAGAGTTCTGGCATCATTTTTGGTTATCAAGTTTCCTCTTTTGATTCCAAACACATTTTTTTGATACATTGATCATGAAATATAACACATGTGGCCTAAACAACCTAGTATATTAATTGAATCAAACATGTATAAACATCAATAAAAACTCCAAATCTATTTAAATCCATCATCTAAAGGTGTCATTCTACATGGTTTGCATTTCGTACAAATGTTAACTGGTTTAATTCCTAAATAATGAGAATTTCTAATCACCTCATGTTAATTAGGCTCCTCTTGTTGTTACCAGGACTATTTTTCATGCAATAACCTTGAAATTAACTTTTGATTCTTTCTTTATAAACTATATTCATTATGAAAAAAAATGCCCATGGACCATCTATAAGATGAATTCATTCAATTTAACAAACAATGGAGTCCAAGATTTTGAATTGCATTTCTTATAGATATTAATTATTGAATTCAAAAATAGAGAGTTCCTGGCATCATTTTTGGTTAGCAAGTTTCCTCTTTTGATTCCAAACACACTTTTTGATACATTGAGCATGAAATATAACACATGTGCCTAAACAACCTAGTATATTAATTGAATCAAACATGTATAAACATCAATAAAACTCCAAATCTATTTAAATCCATCATCTAAAGGTGTCATTCTACATGGTTTGCATTTCGTACAAATGTTAACTGGTTTAATTCCTAAATAATGAGAATTTCTAATCACCTCGTGTGAATTAGGCTCCTTTTGTTGTTACCAGGACTATTTTTCATGCAATGACATTGAAATTAACTTTTGTTTCTTTCCTAATAACTATATTCATTATGAATAATATGCACGTGGACCATCAATTACATGAATTCATTCAATTTAACAAACAAAGGAGTCATTAATTTTGAATTGCATTTCTTATTGATATTAATTGTTGAATTCAAAAATAGAGAGTTCCTCGCTTCATTTTTGGTTAACAAGGCTCCTCTTTTGATTCCATAGCCACTTTTTGACACATTGATAATGAAATATAACACATGTGGTTAAACAACCTAGTATATTAATTGAATCAAACAAGCATAAACACCAATAAAAATCCAAATCTATTTAAATCCATCACCCAAAGGTGCCATTCATCACGGTTTCCATTTCGTCTAAATGTTAACTGGTTTAATTCCTAAATAATGAGAATTTCTAATCACCTCATGTTAATTAGGCTCGTCTTGTTGTTACCAGGACTATTTTTCATGCAATAACCTTGAAATTAACTTTTGATTCTTTCTTTATAACTACATTCATTATGAAAAAAATGCCCATAGACCATCTATAAGATGAATTCATTCAATTTAACAAACAATGGAGTCCTTGATTTTGAATTGCATTACTTATAGATATTAATTGTTGAATTCAAAAATAGAGAGTTCCTCGAATCATTTTTGGTTAGCAAGTGTCCTCTTTTGATTCAAAACACACTTTTTGATACATTGAGCATGAAATATAACACATGTGGCTAAACAACCTAGTATATTAATTGAATCAAACATGTATAAACATCAATAAAACTTCAAATCTATTTAAATCCGTCATCTAAAGGTGCCATTCTTCATGGTTTGCATTTCGTACAAATGTTAACTGGTTTAATTCCTAAATAATGAGAATTTCTAATCACCTCGTGTTAATTAGGCTCCTCTTGTTGTTACCAGGACTATTTTTCATGCAATAATCTTGAAATTAACTTTTGTTTCTTTCATGATAAATATTTTCATTTTGACAAAAATGGCCGTGGAACATCAATTACATGAATTCATTCAATTTAACAAACAATGGTGTTCATGATTTTGAATTGCATTTCTTATTGATATTAATTATAGAATACAAAAATAGAGACTTCCTCCCATCATTTTTGTCAAGCAAGCCTCCTCTTTTGATTCCAAAACACTCTTTTTGACACATTTACCATGAAATATAACACATGTGGCTAAACAACCTAGCATATTAACTGAATCAAACATGTATAAACTTCAATAAAACTCCAAATCTATTTAAATCCATCATCTAAAGGTGCCATTCTTCATGGTTTGCCTTTCGTACAAAAGTTAACTGGTTTAATTTCTAAATAATGAGAATTTCTAATCACCTCATGTTAATTAGGCTCCTCTTGTTGTTACCAGGACTTTTTTTCATGCAATAATCTTGAAATTAACTTTTGTTTCTCTCTTAATAACTATATTCATTTTGAAAAAAATGCCCGTGGACCATCAATTACATGAATTCATCCAATTTAACAAACAATAGTGTCCTTGATTTTGAATTGCATTTCTTATTGATATTAATTATAGAATTCAAAAATAGAGAGTTCGTCCTATCATTTCTGGTTATCAAGTTTCCTCTTTTGATTCCAAACACATTTTTTGATACATTCATCATGAAATATAACACATGTGGTTAAACAACCTAGTATATTAATTGAATCAAACAAGCATAAAGACCAATAAAAATCCAAATCTATTTAAATCCATCAGCCAAAGGTGCCATTCATCACGGTTTGCATTTCGTACAAAAGTTAACTGGTTTAATTCCTAAATAATGAGAATTTCTCATCACCTCATGTTAATTAGGCTCCTCTTGTTGTTACCAGGAATATTTTTCATGCAATAACCTTGAAATTAACTTTTGATTCTTTCTTAATAACTATATTCATTATGAAAAAAAAGCTCATAGACCATCTATAACATGAATTCATTCAATTTATCAAACAATGGAGTCCTTGATTTTGAATTGCATTACTTTTTGATATTAATTGTTGAATTCAAAAATAGAGAGTTCCTGGCATCATTTTTGGCTAGCAAGTTTCCTCTTTTGATTCCAAACACACTTTTTGATACATTGAGCATGAAATATAACACATGTGGCTAAAACAACCTAGTATATTAATTGAATCAAACATGTATAAACATCAATAAAACTCCAAATCTATTTAAATCCGTCATCTAAAGGTGCCATTCTTCATGGTTTGCATTTCGTAAAAATGTTAACTGGTTTAATTCCTAAATAATGAGAATTTCTAATCACCTCGTGTTAATTAGGCTCCTCTTGTTGTTACCAAGACTATTTTTTCATGCAATAACCTTGAAATTAACTTTTGTTTCTTTCCTAATAACTATATTCATTATGATAAATATGCACGTGGACCATCAATTACATGAATTCATTCAATTTAACAAACAATGGAGTCGTTGATTTTGAATTGCATTTCTTATTGATATTAATTGTTGAATTCAAAAATAGAGAGTTCCTCGCATCATTTTTGGTTAGCAAGTTTCCTCTTTTGATTCCAAACACACTTTTTGATACATTGAGCATGAAAATATAACACATGTGGCTAAACAACCTAGTATATATTAATTGAATCAAACATGTATAAACATCAATAAAACTCCAAATCTATTTAAATCCATCATCTAAAGGTGCCATTCTTCATGGTTTGCATTTCGTACAAATGTTAACTGGTTTAATTCCTAAATAATGAGAATTTCTAATCACCTCGTGTTAATTAGGCTCCTATTGTTGTTACCAGGACTATTTTTCATGCAATAATCTTGAAATTAACTTTTGTTTCTTTCATGATAAATATTTTCATTTTGACATAAATGCCCGTGTGGACCATCAATTACATGAATTCATTCAATTTAACAAACAATGGAGTTCATGATTTTGAATTGCATTTCTTATTGATATTAATTATAGAATACAAAAATAGAGACTTCCTCCCATCATTTTTGTGAAGCAAGCCTCCTCTTTTGATTCCAAAACACACTTTTTGACACATTTACCATGAAATATAACACATGTGGCTAAACAACCTAACATATTAACTGAATGAAACATGTATAAACATCAATAAAACTCCAAATCAATTTAAATCCATCATCTATAGGTGCCATTCTTCATGGTTTGCCTTTCGTACAAATGTTAACTGGTTTAATTTCTAAATAATGATAATTTCTAATCACCTCATGTTAATTAGGCTCCTCTTGTTGTTACCAGGACTATTTTTCATGCAATAATCTTGAAATTAACTTTTGTTTCTTTCATAATAAATATTTTCATTTTGACAAAAATGCCCGTGGACCATCAATTACATGAATTCATTCAATTTAACAAACAATGGAGTTCTTGATTTTGACTTGCATTTCTTATTGATATTAATTATAGAATTCAAAAATAGAGAGTTCCTCCCATCATTTCTGGTTATCAAGTTTCCTCTTTTGATTCCGAACACATTTTTTGATACATTGATCATGAAATATAACTCATGTGGTTAAACAACCTAGTATATTAATTGAATCAAACATGCATAAACACCAATAAAAATCCAAATCTATTTAAATCCATCAACCAAAGTTGCCATTCATCACGGTTTGCATTTCGTACAAAAGTTAACTGGTTTAATTATTAAATAATGAGAATTTCTAATGACCTCATGTTAATTAGGCTCCTCTTGTTGTTACCAGGACTATTTTCCATGCAATAACCTTGAAAAGAACTTTTGTTTCTCTCTAAATAACTATATTCATTATGAAAAAAATGCCCGTGGACCATCAGTTACATGAATTCATCCAATTTAACAAACAATGGAGTCCTTGACTTTGAATTGCATTTCTTATTGATATTAATTATAGAATTCAAAAATAGAGAGTTCCTCTTATCATTTCTGGTTATCAAGTTTCCTCTTTTGATTCCAAACACATTTTTTGATACATTGATCATGAAATATAACACATGTGGTTAAACAACCTTGTATATTAATTGAATCAAACAAGCATAAACACCAATAAAAATCCAAATCTATTTAAATCCATCAGCCAAAGGTGCCATTCATCACGGTTTGCATTTCGTACTAAAGTTAACTAGTTTAATTATTAAATAATGAGAATTTCTAATGACCTCATGTTAATTAGGCTCCTCTTGTTGTTACCAGGACTATTTTCCATGCAATAACCTTGAAAAGAACTTTTGTTTCTCTCTAAATAACTATATTCATTATGAAAAAAATGCCCGTGGACCATCAGTTACATGAATTCATCCAATTTAACAAACAATGGAGTTCTTGATTTTGAATTGCATTTCTTATTGATATTAATTATAGAATTCAAAAATAGAGAGTTCCTCCTATCATTTCTGGTTATCAAGTTTCCTCTTTTGATTCCAAACACATTTTTTGATACATTGATCATGAAATATAACACATGTGGTTAAACAACCTAGTATATAAATTGAATCAAACAAGCATAAAACACCAATAAAAATCCAAATCTATTTAAATCCATCAGCCAAAGGTGCCATTCATCACGGTATGCATTTCGTACAAAAGTTAACTGGTTTAATTCCTAAATAATGAGAATTTCTCATCACCTCATGTTAATTAGGCTCCTCTTGTTGTTACCAGGAATATTTTTCATGCAATAACCTTGAAATTAACTTTTGATTCTTTCTTAATAACTATATTCATTATGAAAAAAAAGCTCATAGACCATCTATAACATGAATTCATTCAATTTATCAAACAATGGAGTCCTTGATTTTCAATTGCATTACTTTTAGATATTAATTGTTGAATTCAAAAATAGAGAGTTCCTCGCATCATTTTTGGTTAGCAAGTTTCCTCTTTTGATTCCAAACACACTTTTTGATACATTGAGCATGAAATATAACACATGTGGCTAAACAACCTAGTATATTAATTGAATCAAACATGTATAAACATCAATAAAACTCCAAATCTATTTAAATCCGTCATCTAAAGGTGCCATTCTTCATGGTTTGCATTTCGTAAAAATGTTAACTGGTTTAATTCCTAAATAATGAGAATTTCTAATCACCTCGTGTTAATTAGGCTCCTCTTGTTGTTACCAAGACTATTTTTCATGCAATAACCTTGAAATTAATTTTTGTTTCTTTCCTAATAACTATATTCATTATGATAAATATGCACGTGGACCATCAATTACATGAATTCATTCAATTTAACAAACAATGGAGTCGTTGATTTTGAATTGCATTTCTTATTGATATTAATTGTTGAATTAAAAAATAGAGAGTTCCTCACATCATTTTTGGTTAGCAAGTTTCCTCTTATGATTCCAAACACACTTTTTGATACATTGAGCATGAAATATAACACATGTGGCTAAACAACCTAGTATATTCATTGAATCAAACATGTATAAACATCAATAAAACTCCAAATCTATTTAAATCCGTCATCTAAAGGTGCAATTGTTCATGGTTTGCATGTCGTAGAAATGTTAACTGTTTTAATTCCTATATAATGAGACTTTCTAATCACCTCGTGTTAATTAGGCTCCTCTTGTTGTTACCAGGACTATTTTTCATGCAATAACCTTGAAATTAACTTTTGTTTCTTTCCTAATAACTATATTCATTATGATAAATATGCACGTGGACCATCAATTACATGAATTCATTCAATTTAACAAACAATAGAGTCGTTGATTTTGAATTGCATTTCTTATTGATATTAATTTTTGAATTCAAAAATAGAGAGTTCCTCGCATCATTTTTGGTTAGCAAGTTTCCTCTTTTGATTCCAAACACACTTTTTGATACATTGAGCATGAAATATAACACATGTGGCTAAACAACCTAGTATATTAATTGAATCAAACATGTATAAACATCAATAAAACTCCAAATCTATTTAAATCCGTCATCTAAAGGTGCCATTCTTCATGGTTTGCATGTCGTACAAATGTTAACTGGTTTAATTCCTAAATAATGAGAATTTCTAATCACCTCGCGTTAATTAGGCTCCTCTTGTTGTTACCAGGACTATTTTTCATGCAATAATCTTGAAATTAACTTTTGTTTCTTTCATGATAAATATTTTCATTTTAACAAAAATGCCCGTGGACCATCAATTACATGAATTCATTCAATTTAACAAACAATGGAGTTCATGATTTTGAATTGCCTTTCTTATTGATATTAATTATAGAATAGAAAAAATAGAGAGTGAGTTCCTCCCATCATTTCTGGTTATCAAGTTTCCTCTTTTCATTCCGAACACATTTTTTGATACGTTGATCATGAAATATAACTCATGTGGTTAAACAACCTAGTATATTAATTGAATCAAACAAGCATAAAGACCAATAAAAATCCAAATCTATTTAAATCCATCAGCCAAAGGTGCCATTCATCACGGTTTGCATTTCGTACAAAAGTTAACTGGTTTAATTCCTAAATAATGAGAATTTTCTCATCACCTCATGTTAATTAGGCTCCTTTTGTTGTTACCAGGACTATTTTTCATGCAATAACCTTGAAATTAACTTTTGACTCTTTGTTAATAACTATATTCATTAAAAAAAAAAAAAATGTCCATAGACCATCTATAAGACGAATTCATTCAATTTATCAAACAATGGAGTCCTTGATTTTGAATTGCATTACTTATAGATATTAATTGTTGAATTCAAAAATAGAGAGTTCCTCGCATCATTTTTGGTTAGCAAGTTTCCTCTTTTGATTCCAAACACACTTTTTGATACATTGAGCATGAAATATAACACATGTGGCTAAACAACCTAGTATATTAATTGAATCAAACATGTATAAACATCAATAAAACTCCAAATCTATTTAAATCCATCATCTAAAGGTGCCATTCTTCATTGTTTGCATTTCGTACAAATGTTAACTGGTTTAATTCCTAAATAATGAGAATTTCTAATCACCTCGTGTTAATTAGGCTCCTCTTGTTGTTACCAAGACTATTTTTCATGCAATAACCTTGAAATTAACTTTTGTTTCTTTCTTAATAACTATATTCATTATGAAAAAAAAGCTCATAGACCATCTATAACATGAATTCATTCAATTTATCAAACAATGGAGTCCTTGATTTTGAATTGCATTACTTTTTGATATTAATTGTTGAATTCAAAAATAGAGAGTTCCTGGCATCATTTTTGGCTAGCAAGTTTCCTCTTTTGATTCCAAACACACTTTTTGATACATTGAGCATGAAATATAACACGTGGCTAAACAACCTAGTATATTAATTGAATCAAACATGTATAAACATCAATAAAACTCCAAATCTATTTAAATCCGTCATCTAAAGGTGCCATTCTTCATGGTTTGCATTTCGTAAAAATGTTAACTGGTTTAATTCCTAAATAATGAGAATTTCTAATCACCTCGTGTTAATTAGGCTCCTCTTGTTGTTACCAAGACTATTTTTCATGCAATAACCTTGAAATTAACTTTTGTTTCTTTCCTAATAACTATATTCATTATGATAAATATGCACGTGGACCATCAATTACATGAATTCATTCAATTTAACAAACAATGGAGTCGTTGATTTTGAATTGCATTTCTTATTGATATTAATTGTTGAATTCAAAAATAGAGAGTTCCTCGCATCATTTTTGGTTAGCAAGTTTCCTCTTTTGATTCCAAACACACTTTTTGATACATTGAGCATGAAATATAACACATGTGGCTAAACAACCTAGTATATTAATTGAATCAAACATGTATAAACATCAATAAAACTCCAAATCTATTTAAATCCATCATCTAAAGGTGCCATTCTTCATGGTTTGCATTTCGTAGAAATGTTAACTGGTTTAATTCCTAAATAATGAGAATTTCTAATCACCTCGTGTTAATTAGGCTCCTATTGTTGTTACCAGGACTATTTTTCATGCAATAATCTTGAAATTAACTTTTGTTTCTTTCATGATAAATATTTTCATTTTGACATAAATGCCCGTGGACCATCAATTACATGAATTCATTCAATTTAACAAACAATGGAGTTCATGATTTTGAATTGCATTTCTTATTGATATTAATTATAGAATACAAAAATAGAGACTTCCTCCCATCATTTTTGTCAAGCAAGCCTCCTCTTTTGATTCCAAAACACACTTTTTGACACATTTACCATGAAATATAACACATGTGGCTAAAACAACCTAACATATTAACTGAATCAAACATGTATAAACATCAATAAAACTCCAAATCTATTTAAATCCATCATCTATAGGTGCCATTCTTCATGGTTTGCCTTTCGTACAAATGTTTAACTGGTTTAATTTCTAAATAATGATAATTTCTAATCACCTCATGTTAATTAGGCTCCTCTTGTTGTTACCAGGACTATTTTTCATGCAATAATCTTGAAATTAACTTTTTGTTTCTTTCATAATAAATATTTTCATTTTGACAAAAATGCCCGTGGACCATCAATTACATGAATTCATTCAATTTAACAAACAATGGAAGTTTCTTGATTTTGACTTGCATTTCTTATTGATATTAATTATAGAATTCAAAAATAGAGAGTTCCTCTCATCATTTCTGGTTATCAAGTTTCCTCTTTTGATTCCGAACACGTTTTTTGATACATTGATCATGAAATATAACTCATGTGGTTAAACAACCTAGTATATTAATTGAATCAAACATGCATAAACACCAATAAAAATCCAAATCTATTTAAATCCATCAACCAAAGTTGCCATTCATCACGGTTTGCATTTCGTACAAAAGTTAACTGGTTTAATTATTAAATAATGAGAATTTCTAATGACCTCATGTTAATTAGGCTCCTCTTGTTGTTACCAGGACTATTTTCCATGCAATAACCTTGAAAAGAACTTTTGTTTCTCTCTAAATAACTATATCCATTATGAAAAAAATGCCCGTGGACCATCAGTTACATAAATTCATCCAATTTAACAAACAATGGAGTTCTTGATTTTGAATTGCATTTCTTATTGATATTAATTATAGAATTCAAAAATAGAGAGTTCCTCCTATCATTTCTGGTTATCAAGTTTCCTCTTTTGATTCCAAACACATTTTTTGATACATTGATCATGAAATATAACACATGTGGTTAAACAACCTAGTATATAAATTGAATCAAACAAGCATAAACACCAATAAAAATCCAAATCTATTTAAATCCATCAGCCAAAGGTGCCATTCATCACGGTATGCATTTCGTACAAAAGTTAACTGGTTTAATTCCTAAATAATGAGAATTTCTCATCACCTCATGTTAATTAGGCTCCTCTTGTTGTTACCAGGAATATTTTTCATGCAATAACCTTGAAATTAACTTTTGATTCTTTCTTAATAACTATATTCATTATGAAAAAAAAGCTCATAGACCATCTATAACATGAATTCATTCAATTTATCAAACAATGGAGTCCTTGATTTTCAATTGCATTACTTTTAGATATTAATTGTTGAATTCAAAAATATAGAGTTCCTCGCATCATTTTTGGTTAGCAAGTTTCCTCTTTTGATTCCAAACACACTTTTTGATACATTGAGCATGAAATATAACACATGTGGCTAAACAACCTAGTATATTAATTGAATCAAACATGTATAAACATCAATAAAACTCCAAATCTATTTAAATCCGTCATCTAAAGGTGCCATTCTTCATGGTTTGCATTTCGTAAAAATGTTAACTGGTTTAATTCCTAAATAATGAGAATTTCTAATCACCTCGTGTTAATTAGGCTCCTCTTGTTGTTACCAAGACTATTTTTCATGCAATAACCTTGAAATTAATTTTTGTTTCTTTCCTAATAACTATATTCATTATGATAAATATGCACGTGGACCATCAATTACATGAATTCATTCAATTTAACAAACAATGGAGTCGTTGATTTTGAATTGCATTTCTTATTGATATTAATTGTTGAATTCAAAAATAGCGAGTTCCTCACATCATTTTTGGTTAGCAAGTTTCCTCTTATGATTCCAAACACACTTTTTGATACATTGAGCATGAAATATAACACATGTGGCTAAACAACCTAGTATATTCATTGAATCAAACATGTATAAACATCAATAAAACTCCAAATCTATTTAAATCCGTCATCTAAAGGTGCCATTCTTCATGGTTTGCATGTCGTAGAAATGTTAACTGTTTTAATTCCTATATAATGAGACTTTCTACTCACCTCGTGTTAATTAGGCTCCTCTTGTTGTTACCAGGACTATTTTTCATGCAATAACCTTGAAATTAACTTTTGTTTCTTTCCTAATAACTATATTCATTATGATAAATATGCACGTGGACCATCAATTACATGAATTCATTCAATTTAACAAACAATGGAGTCGTTGATTTTGAATTGCATTTCTTATTGATATTAATTGTTGAATTCAAAAATAGAGAGTTCCTCGCATCATTTTTGGTTAGCAAGTTTCCTCTTTTGATTCCAAACATACTTTTTGATACATTGAGCATGAAATATAACACATGTGGCTAAACAACCTAGTATATTAATTGAATCAAACATGTATAAACATCAATAAAACTCCAAATCTATTTAAATCCGTCATCTAAAGGTGCCATTCTTCATGGTTTGCATGTCGTACAAATGTTAACTGGTTTAATTCCTAAATAATGAGAATTTCTAATCACCTCGCGTTAATTAGGCTCCTCTTGTTGTTACCAGGACTATTTTTCATGCAATAATCTTGAAATTAACTTTTGTTTCTTTCATGATAAATATTTTCATTTTAACAAAAATGCCCGTGGACCATCAATTACATGAATTCATTCAATTTAACAAACAATGGAGTTCATGATTTTGAATTGCCTTTCTTATTGATATTAATTATAGAATACAAAAATAGAGAGTTCCTCCCATCATTTCTGGTTATCAAGTTTCCTCTTTTCATTCCGAACACATTTTTTGATACGTTGATCATGAAATATAACTCATGTGGTTAAACAACCTAGTATATTAATTGAATCAAACAAGCATAAAGACCAATAAAAATCCAAATCTATTTAAATTCATCAGCCAAAGGTGCCATTCATCACGGTTTGCATTTCGTACAAAAGTTAACTGGTTTAATTCCTAAATAATGAGAATTTCTCATCACCTGATGTTAATTAGGCTCCTCTTGTTGTTACCAGGACTATTTTTCATGCAATAACCTTGAAATTAAATTTTGACTCTTTGTTAATAACTATATTCATTATGAAAAAAATGCCCATAGACCATCTATAAGACGAATTCATTCAATTTATCAAACAATGGAGTCCTTGATTTTGAATTGCATTACTTATAGATATTAATTGTTGAATTCAAAAATAGAGAGTTCCTCGCATCATTTTTGGTTAGCAAGTTTCCTCTCTTTTTGATTCCAAACACACTTTTTTGATACATTGAGCATGAAATATAACACATGTGGCTAAACAACCTAGTATATTAATTGAATCAAACATGTGTATAAACATCAATAAAACTCCAAATCTATTTAAATCCGTCATCTAAAGGTGCCATTCTTCATGGTTTGCATGTCGTACAAATGTTAACTGGTTTAATTCCTAAATAATGAGAATTTCTAATCACCTCGCGTTAATTAGGCTCCTCTTGTTGTTACCAGGACTATTTTTCATGCAATAATCTTGAAATTAACTTTTGTTTTCCTTCATGATAAATATTTTCATTTTAACAAAAAATGCCCGTGGACCATCAATTACATGAATTCATTCAATTTAACAAACAATGGAGTTCATGATTTTGAATTGCCTTTCTTATTGATATTAATTATAGAATACAAAAAAATAGAGAGTTCCTCCCATCATTTCTGGTTATCAAGTTTCCTCTTTTCATTCCGAACACACATTTTTTGATACGTTGATCATGAAATATAACTCATGTGGTTAAACAACCTAATATATTAATTGAATCAAACAAGCATAAAGACCAATAAAAATCCAAATCTATTTAAATTCATCAGCCAAAGGTGCCATTCATCACGGTTTGCATTTCGTACAAAAGTTAACTGGTTTAATTCCTAAATAATGAGAATTTCTCATCACCTCATGTTAATTAGGCTCCTCTTGTTGTTACCAGGACTATTTTTCATGCAATAACCTTGAAATTAACTTTTGACTCTTTGTTAATAACTATATTCATTATGAAAAAAATGCCCATAGACCCATCTATAAGACGAATTCATTCAATTTATCAAACAATGGAGTCCTTGATTTTGAATTGCATTACTTATAGATATTAATTGTTGAATTCAAAAATAGAGAGTTCCTCGCATCATTTTTGGTTAACAAGGCTCCTCTTTTGATTTCGAAGCCACTTTTTGATACATTGATCATGAAATATAACACATGTGGTTAAACAACCTAGTGTATTAATTGAATCAAACATGTATAAACATCAATAAAACTCCAAATCTATTTAAATCCATCATCTAAAGGTGCCATTCTTCATGGTTTGCATTTCGTACAAATGTTAACTGGTTTAATTCCTAAATAATAAGAATTTCTAATCCCCTCGTGTTAATTAGGCTCCTATTGTGGTTACCAGGACTATTTTTCATGCAATAATCTCGAAATTAACTTTTGTTTCTTTCATGATAAATATTTTCATTTTGACAAAAATGCCCATGGACCATCAATTACATGAATTCATTCAATTTAACAAACAATGGAGTTCATGATTTTGAATTGCATTTCTTATTGATATTAATTATAGAATACAAAAATAGAGACTTCCTCCTCCCATCATTTTTGTCAAGCAAGCCTCCTCTTTTGATTCCAAAAACACACTTTTTTGACACATTTACCATGAAATATAACACATGTGGCTAAACAACCTAACATATTAACTGAATCAAACATGTATAAACATCAATAAAACTCCAAATCTATTTAAATCCATCATCTATATAGGTGCCATTCTTCATGGTTTGCCTTTCGTACAAATGTTAACTGGTTTAATTTCTAAATAATGATAATTTCTAATCACCTCATGTTAATTAGGCTCCTCTTGTTGTAACCAGGACTATTTTTCATGCAATAATCTTGAAATTAACTTTTGTTTCTTTCATAATAAATAAATATTTTCATTTTGACAAAAATGCCCGTGGACCATCAATTACATGAATTCATTCAATTTAACAAACAATGGAGTTCTTGATTTTGACTTGCATTTCTTATTGATATTAATTATAGAATTCAAAAATAGAGAGAGTTCCTCCCATCATTTCTGGTTATCAAGTTTCCTCTTTTGATACCGAACACATTTTTTGATACATTGATCATGAAATATAACTCATGTGGTTCAACATCCTAGTATATTAATTGAATCAAACATGCATAAACACCAATAAAAATCCAAATCTATTTAAATCCATCAACCAAAGGTGCCATTCATCACGGTTTGCATTTCGTACAAAAGTTAACTGGTTTTAATTATTAAATAATGAGAATTTCTAATGACCTCATGTTAATTAGGCTCCTCTTGTTGTTACCAGGACTATTTTCCATGCAATAACCTTGAAAAGAACTTTTGTTTCTCTCTTAATAACTATATTCATTATGAAAAAAATGCCCGTGGACCATCAATTACATGAATTCATTCAATTTAACAAACAATGGAGTCCTTGATTTTGAATTGCATTTCTTATTGATATTAATTATAGAATTCAAAAATAGAGAGTTCGTCCTATCATTTCTGGTTATCAAGTTTCCTCTTTTGATTCCAAACACATTTTTTGATACATTCATCATGAAATATAACACATGTGGTTAAACAACCTAGTATATTAATTGAATCAAACAAGCATAAACACCAATAAAAATCCAAATCTATTTAAATCCATCAGCCAAAGGTGCCATTCATCACGGTTTGCATTTCGTACAAAAGTTAACTGGTTTAATTCCTATATAATGAGAATTTCTAATCACCTCGTGTTAATTAGGCTCCTCTTGTTGTTACCAGGACTATTTTTCATGCAATAACCTTGAAATTAACTTTTGTTTCTTTCCTAATAACTATATTCATTATGATAAATATGCACATGGATCATCAATTACATGAATTCATTCAATTTAACAAACAATGGAGTCGTTGATTTTGAATTGCATTTCTTATTGATATTAATTGTTGAATTCAAAAATAGAGAGTTCCTCGCATCATTTTTGGTTAGCAAGTTTCCTCTTTTGATTCCAAACACACTTTTTGATACATTGAGCATGAAATATAACACATGTGGCTAAACAACCTAGTATATTAATTGAATCAAACATGTATAAACATCAATAAAACTCCAAATCTATTTAAATCCGTCATCTAAAGGTGCCATTCTTCATGGTTTGCATGTCGTAGAAATGTTAACTGGTTTAATTCCTAAATAATGAGAATTTCTAATCACCTCGCGTTAATTAGGCTCCTCTTGTTGTTACCAGGACTATTTTTCATGCAATAATCTTGAAATTAACTTTTGTTTCTTTCATGATAAATATTTTCGTTTTGACAAAAATGCCCGTGGACCATCAATTACATGAATTCATTCAATTTAACAAACAATGGCGTTCATGATTTTGAATTGCCTTTCTTATTGATATTAATTATGGAATACAAAAATAGAGAGTTCCTCCCATCATTTCTAGTTATCAAGTTTCCTCTTTTCATTCCGAACACATTTTTTGATACGTTGATCATGAAATATAACTCATGTGTGTTTAAACAACCTAGTATATTAATTGAATCAAACAAGCATAATAAAGACCAATAAAAATCCAAATCTATTTAAATCCATCAGCCAAAGGTGCCATTCATCACGGTTTGCATTTCGTACAAAAGTTAACTGGTTTAATTCCTAAATAATGAGAATTTCTCATCACCTCATGTTAATTAGGCTCCTCTTGTTGTTACCAGGACTATTTTTCATGCAATAACCTTGAAATTAACTTTTGACTCTTTGTTAATAACTATATTCATTATGAAAAAAATGTCCATAGACCATCTATAAGACGAATTCATTCAATTTATCAAACAATGGAGTCCTTGATTTTGAATTGCATTACTTATAGATATTAATTGTTGAATTCAAAAATAGAGAGTTCCTCGCATCATTTTTGGTTAGCAAGTTTCCTCTTTTGATTCCAAACACACTTTTTGATACATTGAGCATGAAATATAACACATGTGGCTAAACAACCTAGTATATTAATTGAATCAAACATGTATAAACATCAATAAAACTCCAAATCTATTTAAATCCATCGGCCAAAGGTGCCATTCATCACGGTTTGCATTTCGCACAAATGTTAACTGGTTTAATTCCTAAATAATGAGAATTTCTAATCATCTCGTGTTAATTAGGCTCCTCTTGTTGTTACCAGGATTATTTTTCATGCAATAACCTTGAAATTAACGTCTGATTCTTTCTTAATAACTATATTCATTATGAAAAAAAATGCCCATGGACCATCAATTACATGAATTAATTCAATTTAACAAACAATGGAGTCCTTGATTTTGAATTGCATTTCTTATAGATATTAATTGTTGAATTCAAAAATAGAGAGTTCCTCGCATCATTTTTTGTTAGCAAGGCTCCTCTTTTGATTCCAAAGCCACTTTTTGATTCATTGATCATGAAATATAACACATGTGGTTAAACAACCTAGTATATTAATTGAATCAAACAAGCATAAACACCAATAAAAATCCAAATCTCTTTAAATCCATCAGCCAAAGGTGCCATTCATCACAGTTTGCATTTCGCATAAATGTTAACTGGTTTAATTCCTAAATAATGAGAATTTCTAATCACCTCCTGTTAATTAGGCTCCTCTTGTTGTTACCCGGATTATTTTTCATGCAATAACCTTGAAATTAACTTCTGATTCTTTCTTGATAACTATATTCATTATGAAAAAAATGCCCATGGACCATCAATTACATGAATTAATTCAATTTAACAAATAATGGAGTCCTTGATTTTGAATTGCATTTCTTATAAATATTAATTGTTGAATTCAAAAATAGAGAGTTCCTCGCATCATTTTTTGTTAGCAAGGCTCCTCTTTTGATTCCAAAGCCACTTTTTGATACATTGATCATGAAATATAACACATGTGGTCAAACAACCTAGTATATTAATTGAATCAAACAAGCATAAACACCAATAAAAATCCAAATCTATTTAAATCCATCACCCAAAGGTGCCATTCATCACAGTTTGCCCTTCGCACAAATGTTAACTGGTTTAATTCCTAAATAATGAGAATTTCTAATCACCTCGTCTTAATTAGGCTCCTCTTGTTGTTACCAGGACTATTTTTCATGCAATAACCCTGAAATTAACTTCTGATTCTTTCTTAATAACTATATTCATTATGAAAAAAAATGCCCATGGACCATCTATAAGATCAATTCATTCAATATAACAAACAATGGAGTCCTTGATTTTGAATTGCATTTCTTATAGATATTAATTGTTGAATTCACAAATAGAGAGTTCCTTGCATCATTTTTGGTTAGCAAGTTTCCTCTTTGGATTCCAAACACACTTTTTGATACATTGAGCATGAAATATAACACATGTGGCTAAACAACCTAGTATATTAATTGAATCAAACATGTATAAACATCAATAAAACTCCAAATCTATTTAAATCCATCATCTAAAGGTGCCATTCTTCATGGTTTGCATTTCGTACAAATGTTAACTGGTTTAATTCCTAAATAATGAGAATTTCTAATCCCCTCGTGTTAATTAGGCTCCTATTGTTGTTACCAGGACTATTTTTCATGCAATAATCTTGAAATTAACTTTTGTTTGTTTCATGATAAATATTTTCATTTTGACAAAAATGCCCATGGACCATCAATTACATGAATTCATTCAATTTAACAAACAATGGAGTTCATGATTTTGAATTGCATTTCTTATTGATATTAATTATAGAATACAAAAATAGAGACTTCCTCCCATCATTTTTGTCAAGCAAGCCTCCTCTTTTGATTCCAAAACACACTTTTTGACACATTTACCATGAAATATAAACACATGTGGCTAAACAACCTAACATATTAACTGAATCAAACATGTATAAACATCATCAATAAAACTCCAAATCTATTTAAATCCATCATCTATAGGTGCCATTCTTCATGGTTTGCCTTTCGTACAAATGTTAACTGGTTTAATTTCTAAATAATGATAATTTCTAATCACCTCATGTTAATTAGGCTCCTCTTGTTGTTACCAAGACTATTTTTCATGCAATAATCTTGAAATTAACTTTTGTTTCTTTCATAATAAATATTTTCATTTTGACAAAAATGCCCGTGGACCATCAATTACATGAATGAATTCATTCAATTTAACAAACAATGGAGTTCTTGATTTTGACTTGCATTTTTCTTATTGATATTAATTATAGAATTCAAAAATAGAGAGTTCCTCCCATCATTTCTGGTTATCATGTTTCCTCTTTTGATACCGAACACATTTTTTGATACATTGATCATGAAATATAACTCATGTGGTTCAACAACCTAGTATATTAATTGAATCAAACATGCATAAACACCAATAAAAATCCAAATCTATTTAAATCCATCAACCAAAGGTGCCATTCATCACGGTTTGCATTTCATACAAAAGTTAACTGGTTTAATTATTAAATAATGAGAATTTCTAATGACCTCATATTAATTAGGCTCCTCTTGTTGTTACGAGGACTATTTTCCATGCAATAACCTTGAAAAGAACTTTTATTTCTCTCTTAATAACTATATTCATTATGAAAAAAATGCCCGTGGACCATCAATTACATGAATTCATTCAATTTAACAAACAATGGAGTCCTTGATTTTGAATTGCATTTCTTATTGATATTAATTATAGAATTCAAAAATAGAGAGTTCGTCATCATATTTTCTGGTTATCAAGTTTCCTCTTTTGATTCCAAACACATTTTTTGATACATTCATCATGAAATATAACACATGTGGTTAAACAACCTAGTTTATTAATTGAATCAAACAAGCATAAACACCAATAAAAATCCAAATCTATTTAAATCCATCAGCCAAAGGTGTCATTCATCACGGTTTTCATTTCATACAAAAGTTAACTGGTTTAATTCCTAAATAATGAGAATTTCTCATCACCTCATGTTAATTAGGCTCCTCTTGTTGTTACCATGACTATTTTTCATGCAATAACCTTGAATTAACTTTTGATTCTTTCTTAATAACTATATTCATTATGAAAAAAATACCCATGGACCATCTATAAGATGAATTCATTCAATTTAACAAACAATGGAGTCCTTGATTTTGAATTGCATTTCTTATAGATATGAATTATTGAATTCAAAAATAGAGAGTTCTTGGCATCATTTTTGGTTAGCAAGTTTCCTCTTTTGATTCCAAACACACTTTTTGATACATTGAGCATGAAATATAACACATGTGGCTAAACAACCTAGTATATTAATTGAATCAAACATGTATAAACATCAATAAAACTCCAAATCTATTTAAATCCATCATCTAAAGGTGTCGTTCTACATGGTTTGCATTTCGTACAAATGTTAACTGGTTTAATTCCTAAATAATGAGAATTTTTAATCACCTCGTGTGTGAATTAGGCTCCTTTTTGTTGTTACCAGGACTATTTTTCATGCAGTGACATTGAAATTAACTTTTGTTTTCTTTCCTAATAACTATATTCATTATGAAAAAATATGCACGTGGACCATCAATTACATGAATTCATTCAATTTAACAAACAAAGGAGTCGTTTAATTTTGAATTGCATTTCTTATTGATATTAATTGTTGAATTCAAAAATAGAGAGTTCCTCGCTTCATTTTTGGTTAACAAGGCTCCTCTTTTGATTCCATAGCCACTTTTTGACACATTGATAATGAAATATAACACATGTGGTTAAACAACCTAGTATATTAATTGAATCAAACAAGCATAAACACCAATAAAAATCCAAATCTATTTAAATCCATCAGCCAAAGGTGCCATTCATCACGGTTTGCATTTCGTACAAAAGTTAACTGGTTTAATTCCTAAATAATGAGAATTTCTCATCACCTCATGTTAATTAGGCTCCTCTTGTTGTTACCAGGACTTTTTTTCATGCAATAATCTTGAAATTAACTTTTGTTTCTCTCTTAATAACTATATTCATTTTGAAAAAAATGCCCGTGGACCATCAATTACATGAATTCATCCAATTTAACAAACAATAGTGTCCTTGATTTTGAATTGCATTTCTTATTGATATTAATTATAGAATTCAAAAATAGAGAGTTCGTCCTATCATTTCTGGTTATCAAGTTTCCTCTTTTGATTCCAAACACATTTTTTGATACATTCATCATGAAATATAACACATGTGGTTAAACAACCTAGTATATTAATTGAATCAAACAAGCATAAACACCAATAAAAATCCAAATCTATGTAAATCCATCAGCCAAAGGTGCCATTCATCACAGTTTGCATTTCGCACAAATGTTAACTGGTTTAATTCCTAAATAATGAGAATTTCTAATCACCTCCTGTTAATTAGGCTCCTCTTGTTGTTACCAGGACTATTTTTCATGCAATAACCTTGAAATTAACTTTTGTTTCTTTCTTAATAACTATATTCATTATGAAAAATATGCACGGGACCATCAATTACATGAATTCATTCAATTTCACAAACAATGGAGTCTTTGATTTTGAATTGCATTTCTTATTGATATTAATTGTTGAATTCAAAAATAGAGAGTTCCTTGCATCATTTTTCGTTAGCAAGTTTCCTCTTTGGATTCCAAACACACTTTTTGATACATTGAGCATGAAATATAACACATGTGGCTAAACAAGCTAGTATATTAATTGAATCAAACATGTATAAACATCAATAAAACTCCAAATCTATTTAAATCCATCAGCCAAAGGTGCCATTCATCACGGTTTGCATTTCGCACAAATGTTAACTGGTTTAATTCCTAAATAATGAGAATTTCTAATCATCTCGTGTTAATTAGGCTCCTCTTGTTGTTACCAGGATTATTTTTCATGCAATAACCTTGAAATTAACTTTTGTTTCTTTCTTAATAACTATATTCATTATGAAAAAAAATGCCCATGGACCATTAATTACATGAATTAATTCAATTTAACAAACAATGGAGTCCTTGATTTTGAATTGCATTTCTTATAGATATTAATTGTTGAATTCAAAAATAGAGAGTTCCTCACATCATTTTTTGTTAGCAAGGCTCCTCTTTTGATTCCAAAGCCATTTTTTGATACATTGATCATGAAATATAACACATGTGGTTAAACAACCTAGTATATTAATTGAATCAAACAAGCATAAACACCAATAAAAATCCAAATCTATTTAAATCCATCAGCCAAAGGTGCCATTCATCACAGTTTGCATTTCGCACAAATGTTAACTGGTTTAATTCCTAAATAATGAGAATTTCTAATCACCTCGTTTTAATTAGGCTCCTCTTGTTGTTACCAGGACTATTTTTCATGCAATAACCTTGAAATTAACTTTTGTTTCTTTCTTAATAACTATATTCATTATGAAAAATATGCATGTGGACCATCAATTACATGAATTCATTCAATTTAACAAACAATGGAGTCGTTGATTTTGAATTGCATTTCTTATTGATATTAATTGTTGAATTCAAAAATAGAGAGTTCCTCGCATCATTTTTGGTTGACAAGGCTCCTCTTTTGATTCCAAAGCCATTTTTTGATACATTGATCATGAAATATAGCACATGTGGTTAAACAACCTAGTATATTAATTGAATCAAACAAGCATAAACACCAATAAAAATCCAAATCTATTTAAATCCATCAGCCAAAGGTGCCATTCATCACAGTTTGCATTTCGCACAAATGTTAACTGGTTTAATTCCTAAATAATGAGAATTTCTAATCACCTCCTGTTAATTAGGCTCCTCTTGTTGTTACCAGGACTATATTTTTCATGCAATAACCTTGAAATTAACTTTTGTTTCTTTCTTAATAACTATATATTCATTATGAAAAAAAATATGCACATGGGGACCATCAATTACATGAATTCATTCAATTTCACAAACAATGGAGTCTTTGATTTTGAATTGCATTTCTTATAGATATTAATTGTTGAATTCAAAAATAGAGAGTTCCTCGCATCATTTTTGGTTGACAAGGCTCCTCTTTTGATTCCAAAGCCACTTTTTGATACATTGATCATGAAATATACACATGTGGTTAAACAACCTAGTATATTAATTGAATCAAACAAGCATAAACTCCAATAAAAATCCAAATCTATTTAAATCCATCAACCAAAGTTGCCATTCATCACAGTTTGCATTTCGCACAAATGTTAACTGGTTTAATTCCTAAATAATGAGAAATTTCTAATCACCTCCTGTTAATTAGGCTCCTCTTGTTGTTACCAGGATTATTTTTCATGCAATAACCTTGAAATTAACTTTTGTTTCTTTCTTAATAACTATATTCATTATGAAAAATATGCACGTGGACCATCAATTACATGAATTCATTCAATTTAACAAACAATGGAGTCTTTGATTTTGAATTGCATTTCTTATTGATATTAATTGTTGAATTCAAAAATAGAGAGTTCCTCGCATCATTTTTGGTTGACAAGGCTCCTCTTTTGATTCCAAAGCCATTTTTTGATACATTGATCATGAAATATAACACATGTGGTTAAACAACCTAGTATATTAATTGAATCAAACAAGCATAAACACCAATAAAAATCCAAATCTATTTAAATCCATCAGCCAAAGGTGCCATTCATCACGGTTTGCCCTTCGCACAAATGTTAACTGGTTTAATTCCTAAATAATGAGAATTTCTAATCACCTCGTGTTAATTAGGCTCCTCTTGTTGTTACCAGGACTATTTTTCATGCAATAACCTTGAAATTAACTTCTGATTCTTTCTTAATAACTATATTCATTATGAAAAAAATGCCCATGGACCATCAATTACATGAATTAATTCAATTTAACAAACAATGGAGTCCTTGATTTTGAATTGCATTTCTTGTAGATATTAATTGTTGAATTCAAAAATAGAGAGTTCCGCGCATCATTTTTGGTTGACAAGGCTCCTCTTTTCATTCCAAAGCCATTTTTTGATACATTGATCATGAAATATAACACATGTGGTTAAACAACCTAGTATATTAATTGAATCAAACAAGCATAAACACCAATAAAAATCCAAATCTATTTAAATCCATCAGCCAAAGGTGCCATTCATCACGGTTTGCATTTTGCACAAATGTTAACTGGTTTAATTCCTAAATAATGAGAATTTCTAATCACCTCGTCTTAATTAGGCTCCTCTTGTTGTTACCAGGACTATTTTCATGCAATAACCTTGAAATTAACTTCTGATTCTTTCTTAATAACTATATTCATTATGAAAAAAAAAATGCCCATGGACCATCTATAAGATGAATTCATTCAATTTAACAACAAACAATGGAGTCCTTGATTTTGAATTGCATTTCTTATAGATATTAATTGTTGAATTCACAAATAGAGAGTTCCTTGCATCATTTTTGGTCCTCTTGTTGTTACCAGGAATATTTTTCATGCAATAACCTTGAAATTAACTTTGA
>JBAPLH010000525.1:0-47853 GCA_037897445.1 Ceriops zippeliana
CAAGTAAACACATTTAGAGTTTTAAAATGGTGTTTAGCCCTAGTTTGTTTTAATTAATGTAGTGAGCGAGGGGAGTTTTGCCATAGTTGTTTAATTTTATGATCGTTGTGTATTAAAAAAGTGTGTTTGGAAATCAAAAAAGGAATCCTCATTGACTAGAAATTTATGGAGAGACTCCTTTTTTCAGTTGGAATTTAACGTTTAATACCCAATGAGAAATACTAATAAAGAACAATGACACTATTGTTTGTTGGAAATCGAATGAATTCATTGAATAGAGGGTTCATTGGCATTGAATTTCACAATGAAATATAGTCGTTTAAGCAAGACACAAAAGATAGTTTTCATAGTCTTTGCATAAAAAAAAAAAAAATGGTCTTTGGGGCAAGAGGCAATCCTTTTTTTAGCGTTTTTTGCGAATTGAATATAATCATTACTCATGAGTTCAAACCCACTTAAACATTACATACGGAAAAGCAAACCAAGAGGGAATGACTGCTTTGGATGATGATAATAAGTAAACAAATTTAGAGTTTTAATGGTGTTTAGAGGACTTGTTTTTATTAAAATAAAATACTAGATAGTTTTTGCCATAGTTTGTTAAATTTTATGATCGTAAGTTGTATTAAAAAGTTGTGTTTTGGAAATCAAAAAAGGAACCTCATTGACTAGAAATGATGGGAGAGACTCCTTTTTCATGGAATTTAACGTTTAATAAATACCATGAGAAATACACAATAAAGAACAATGACACTATTGTTTGTTTGAATCGAAAGAATTCATTGAATAGAGGTTTTCAATGGAATGTATTTCACAATGAATATGAAATCATTAAGCAAGACACAAAAGATAGTTTCATAGTCCTTGCATAATAAAAAATGGTACTTTGCTACAAGATGCAATCCTTTTTTAGCTTTTTAAAACGAAATGAATATAACATTATATTCATGAGTTAAACCACTTAACATTAGTACGACAACAAGCCAAAGGGAATCAAGACTTTTGCTTTGTATGATACAAGTAAAACACATTTAGAGTTTTAATGGTGTTTTAGACTTTTTTGTTTTTAATTAATATACTAGATAGTTTTGCCATAGTTGTTAATTTTAATGATCGTTGTGTTAAAAAGTGTGTTTGGAATCAAAAAGGAACCTCATTGACTAGAAATGATGGCCAAGACTTCCTTTTCTTAGAATATTAACGTTTAAATGATCACATGAGAAATACTAATAAAGAACAATGACAACAATTGTTTGTTGGAATCGAAACCATTCATTGAATACAAGGTAAGATTTGGCATTGCGATTTCACAATGAATATTAAACAATTACGCAAGAGACACATGGGAAAGATAGTTTCATTATTCCTTTGCATAAAAAATGGACTTTATTGACACCTGACAAGAGGCAATCCTTTTTTTTAGCTTTTTATGTCGGACTTGAATACACTCATCATTATGAGCATTGTGATAAAACCATCTTAACATATTACCCAATCCAAGCAAACCAAGGTGGAATGCGACTGCATTGTCTGATATACCTAGTAAACAAATTTAGAGTTTAACAACCATGGTGTTTACCCTAATTTAATTAAATATAACTTGTTGAAGTCTAGGCCATAGTTGTATTAAATTTCATGATCGCGCAGTATTTAAAAAGATTTGTTTGGAATCAAAAAACAAAAAACGTATCCTGCATCCACTAGAAATGAAGGGAGAACTCCGATTCCAAAAAACTTGATAATTTATAACAGTTTAACAATCAAGCGAAGAAGCTAATAAATCGACACCAATGACACTATTGATTATTGGAATTGAAACAGCAAGCATTCCAGGAATAAGGGTTTCATTGTGGCCTTGATTTCCAATGAATATAGACGTTAAGCAAAGACAACAAAAAATAGTTTTCCAAAATATCTTTTGCATAATACAAAATGGACTAAATCAAGAAGGCAAACCTATTTTTAGAGAATTTTTTGCTAATTGAAATATATCATTATAATGAGAGTAAACCACTTAACATTAGTAACGAAAACAAAACCCAGAGGAATGAATGCATTGGTGATAAAACACAAAAAAGAGTTTAAATGGTGTAATAGTAGACAGATGTTTGTTTTAATTATTAATAATACTTAGATAATTTTTGCCATATTTGTATAATTTTAATGAGTCCGTAGTGTGTATATCAAAAAGTGGTGTCTATAAACATCAAAAAAGTCAAACCTCCCATAGACAATAGACCATGGATTGGAGAGAACTACTTTAATCCCCACATGGAATTTATCAACGATTTACATACAATGAGAAAACAAATAAAGAACAATGAACACTATAAAAAACTGTGTTTGTTTGGAATCAAAATGAATACCAATGAATAGAGGTTACTCAATTGGTCATTGATTCACAATGAATAAACTCATTAACCCAATAGCAACACACAAAACTATACATTTTCAAAACTCCTTTGCAATAAAAGATGGTCGTTCTTGGGCACAAGCTGTCAATGCCTCTAAAAAAGTTAATATCTTATTCGCTGAATTGAAAATATCATTTTTCATCAAGTTAAGCATATAAAACCACTTAACATAAGAACCCCCACAAAAACCAAGAGGACCTGACTCAGCTATATGGATGATACAGTAAAAACACATTAAACTTGTTAATCCACATGTTTAGTAAAATCGCTTGTTTGTTTTAAAAAATATCACCTATTGTAAGTTTAACAGCCCAAGCGTTGTTAAATTATCATGATCGCAAGTAATAAAAACGTGTGTTTGGAAATCAAAAACGGATCCCTCAAGTAACTTAGAAACCAAGAAAGGAGAGGAGCTCCTGCTCTTTGCTTCTTGGAATTTAAAACCTAGTTCCCAAAACATAAGACAAATAAAATCTCCCAATAACATCAATGACCACTATTGTTAAGTTGTGAGAATCAAATGATGAATTCATTGAATATAGGGTATCATCTGGCATTGAATCACCATGAAACATAATCAATAAGCAAGACACCAAAGATAGTTATCATAAGTTCTATAGCATTAAAAAAAGGTCTTTTGGGGATAAAGAGCAATCCTTTTTATTTAGCTCTTTTTGCGAAAGTGAATACAACCATTATCATGAGTATAACACCACTATTAACATTAGACACGACCAGCAAACTAACCAATAGGAAATGACTGCTTTTATGGCTGGATACAAGTAAACACAATAAAGAGTTTTAATGGTGTTTACTCTTTGTTTTTTTTTAAAATTAATAAACTAGAAAGTCGTTTGAGCCACTAAGTTGTTAATTTCATGATCGTTTTTTTGTAATTAAAAAGCTTTGTGTTTGAATCAAAAAAGGAACCTCAATGACTCGAAAATAATGGGAGAGACTTCCTTTTTTTTTCATGGAAATTGGGGAATGTTTACAAGCAATAGTCAAATGATAATATGCTACTAAAGATCAATGACACTATATGTTGCTTTTATGATCGAAATTAATCATGAAATAGAGTGTGTTCATTGTCATATGAATTCACAATGAAACAATAATCAAATAAGATAAGCAAGACATACAAAAGATAGTTACATACTCTTATGCATAAAAAAGATCTTTGGGGACATAGAGGCAATCCTTTTTAGCTTATTTTTGCGAAGTGAATATCTATTATCATTCAGGACGATAAACCACTTACATTAGTACGACACGCAAAACCAAGAAGGAATGTGACTGCTTTGGATGATATAAGTAAACACACATTTAGAGATTTTAATGGTGTTTATGACATTGTTTGTTTTAATTAATATACTTGGTAGTTTTAGCCATAGTTGTTAATTTACCATGATCGTTGTATTGCAAATTAGAAAAAGTCTTGATTTTGGGAATAGAAAAAAGGATCCTCTTTGACTAGAAATGATGGGAGAGACTCCTTTTTCTTTGGAATTTATTTATATTTAAACATCAAATGAGAAATGCTACGTAAAGGAGATCAAATGACACTATTTGTTTGTTGGAATCGAATGAATTCATCGAGAATAGAGGGTTCATAGTCTATTGCATTGATACACAATGATAATATAGTCGTTTAAGCAACCAAGAGCACAAAAGATAGTTTCCATAGTCTTTTGCATAAAAAATGGTCCTTTGGGAGCAAGAGGCAAATCTTTTTAGCTTTTTAGCGAATTGGAATATCATCATTTATTCACTTGAGTTAAACCACTTAACATTAGTACGAAAACAAACCAAAGAGGAATGACGTTGCTATTGGATGATACATAAGTAAACACATTCGGAGTTTTAATGGTGTTTTAAGACATGAGTTGTATTTAATTAATATATCCTAGATAGTTTTGTTCAAAGTTGTTAATTTATAAGATGCGCTTATTTAAAAGAGTGTGTTTGGTATAAAATAAAAAAAGGAACCTCATTGCCTCACTAGAAATGAGGGGAACGAGATGACTCCTTTTTTCTTGGAAATTTAACGTTTATATATCAATGAGAAATACTAATAAAGAACAATGACATAACTATTGTTTGGATTGGAAATCGAATGAATTCATGGAATAGAGGGTTCATTGTCATTGATTTTCAACAATGAATATAATCATTAAGCAAGACAACAAAAGATAGTTTTCATAGTCTTTATTGCATAAAAAATGGTCTTTGTGGGGCGAAGAGCGGCATATCCGTTTTTAGCTTTTAACGAATTGAATATATCAATATTCTTGTAGTTAAACCATCTTAACATTAGTACTGGAAAACAAACCGAAGAGGGAATGAACTGCTTTGGATGATATAAGTAAAACACATTTAGAGTTTTAAGAAAATGGTGTTTAGACTTGTTTGTTTTTTATTAATATACTAGATAGTTTTTAGGGAGAGGCCATAGTTGTTATTATTTTTTTTATGATCGCTTAATATTAAAGTAAAAAAGTGTGTTTGGAATCAAAAAAAAGGAACCATCATTGACTAAGAAAATGATGGGGAGAGAGCTCCTTCGTTTTTTCTTTTTCATGGAATTTAAAAACGTTGAATTACCAATGAGAAATAGCACTAAAGAACAATGACCATTTCACTAATGTTTTGTTGTAATTGTAATACGAATTCATTTAATATAGGGGTACATTGGAATTGATTATCAACAAAGGAATATAAACATTAGGCAAGACACAAGAAGAAGATAGTGTTTCATAAGTCCTTTTTTTTTCCTTTGCATAGAAAATATGGCTCTGTTGGGGACAGAGAAGGCAATCCTTTTTATTCTAAGTTTAAGCTTTTTACTAATTGAATAAAACAATCATACCATGAGAGTATAGAACAACATAACAGTTGAGGTGCGGCACAGCAAGAACCAAGAAGGGAAAGATACTAGCTTTTTTGGATGAAACAAGTAAAGACATTCCGGAGTATTTAATGGTGGTTTAGAACTTGTTTTTTTTTATAGATAAAAATAGCTCTATTAGTTTTGCCATAGTTTGATAAATTTTAATGATGTGTGCAGTATTTAAAAAGTGGTGGTTTGTAATCAAAAACAGGAATCTCATCTTTGTGACTGATATAGAAATGCAGGAAGAGGACATCTTTTTTCTTGAAAGATATAAACGATTACAAAAACATCTACAATGAGATAAACTAAAAGAAAGAACAAAGACACAATTTTTTTGTTTATATGGTAATTGTAACAACCTCATTGAATAGAAGGTTACATTGTCATATGATTTCATTCCACAATGTGATATAAATCATGTAAATGCCAAGGACACAGATAAAAGAATTGTTCATCAAAAAGGTCCTGTGTGCAATTAAAAAATGGACATATGTGGGTCAAAGAAGGTCACATACCACCTTATTTAAAGGTTTTTGCGGAAAAATTGAATATATCATGGTGAATTCATGAGAGTTTAAACCACTTAACATTAATACGGACGAGACAAATCGCCTTTAGAGAGAAAGTTACAAGGGCGCTGGATGATACAAGAGTTAAAACAACATTTAGGGGAGTTTTTACAAAAATATGCTTTTAGACTTTGTTTAATTTTAATTAATAATGATCAGATATAGTTATTGTCATAAGTTTGTTAATTGTATGATCGGCAGTATTTCGACTTTTTTGGGGCTTAAATTAAACTACCTCATGGACTAGATAAATTGATCCATAGACTTGGTTGTACAACAATGTTAGACTGTTTAAATCTCGGTCAGAAAAAAACTGAATGACATAACAATGACAGTAGCTGTATGGTAGGAAAGTAAAGAATTAAATAGGAATAGAGGTTTCATTTGACTTAACAATTTTGATCAGAGAGAATAAGATCAATAGATCCTGCATGGAACAGAAATAAAAATGAACAAAAAAAATTTTAACGACATCTTTGCATAAAAAAAAAATGGAGATCTTTGGGGACAAAGAGGCCATCTCTCCTTTTAGCTTCTTTATCACGAAGAATAATAACATGGATTCCATGAGTTAAACATAAAACATTAAATGACGAAGACAGGCAAATGACAAGGATAATCACTAAGAACAAAAGGACAGTGTCAAACAGATATTACAGTTTTCCATTATGTTTTGACTTGTTATTAAAAAAAAATATTAGTACATGATTTACCATAGTTGGCGAAATTTATAATGGTGGTATCAATAAGAGTAGTTTTGGAATCAAATTCCTAATCTCAAGACTTTAAAGATTCGGAATCTCTGCTTTTATCTTGGAAGTTGCGACTTTTTTAAAATATATATCAATATATGCATAGTCGTAGTTAACAAGTGACACTATTAAGTTTTGGAATGGAATCGAAAATACAATCAATGTCTCCGATAATGACTAGTGAGTTCGAATTGTAAAATATAAAAATAAAAAGATTAAGCGAAGAACAAAACAAAAATTTATTAGTTTAATATTATAATGCATAAAAGACTGGTTTTAGGCAAGGGGGTCCTAATTTAAATCTTTAATAACTAATATGAATAAAAATATCTAGATGTCATAAGTTTTAAAGAACATAACATTAGTTCTGTAACATCTTGACCAATAGTGGGTATTACTTTTGTGTTTGATACAATTCAACACATTTCGGAGAATTGTTCATTGAACCTAGAAAGTTTTGATTAAAAAGGTGAGACTAACATAGTTTTGTCCTATTTGATAATTTTAAACGTCACTAATATTCGAAAAAGAGTGTGATTTGAAAGCCAAAAAGGTACGCTTATTTAATAGAAGAACTTATGACATAGGACTCCTTTTTGGGTGGTAAATTTGGCGTTTTAATAATGTCAAGGAGAAATACCAGAACGAACAATGACACTATTGGGTTTTGTTGGAATTGAACGAAATCAATTGATCAAGAGGGCTTCATTGGCATTGATTCCCACAATGAATCTTCAAAAAATCATTAAAGCAATTTACTACAAGTAAAAAGATAGAGTTTCCACAATGTCATTCTTTGGCATATAAAGAAAGCTGGGATCTTGCGCGGGATCGGAGCAGACAATCACTCTTTTTAAATGTAATAATCTTTTGGCATGCTGAAGGCAATATGAGCGCATATATTCATTGAAGTTAAACAACTTGTAACATTATAGTTAGCGTCTTAGCTGGCAAAACTCAGATGAGGACATGACTGCTTGGGATGAATACAAGTAAAGACGACATTTGGAGGTTTAATGGGGTGTTTAGACACTTGATTATGTATTTAATTAAATATCACAAAGGTAGTTTTTGAGCCATAGATTGTTTAATAGTTCATGTATCAGACTACGAAATGGATGCGTATTTATAACAAAAGGTCGAGTTACGGAATTCAAAAAATGATCCCTCGTTTAGGACTAAAATGATAGGACGATAGAAACTACTACACTTTTTCAATGGAATTTAACTGTTTTAATACCATAAATCAAGAGGAATATGCTAATATAAAGAATCAATGAACACTAGATTTGTTTTGTTTGAATCGAATGAATATTCATGGGGTAGAGAGAGTTCATATGGCACTTGAATTTTTTCATAGTCAATGAAATATAAATCCATGTTAAGCAATGACTCATAAAATTAGTTTTCATTAGTCTTTTGGCATAAAAAAATATGTAGTTCTTTTTGGGGACAAGACTGGCAATCCTTTTTAAGATTTTTCAAGACGTCTTTGCGTAGGTGAATTCACCTTGAATATATCATTATCATTCACGTTGAGTTACAAACCACTTAACATGTAGTTACACGAAAAATGCCAAACCAAGAGGAAATGATCTGAACTTTTGGATGGCTTTATTAACGACTTAAACCAAATTCTTTAGACGTGCTTAGTTAAAGGTGGGTTTAGGACGTGATTGCGGTTTGTTTTACACGATTCTATAACTATCACTATAGATAGTTTTGCTTATTAGATTAGTCTAACTTTCATGCATCGCGATATGTGAAAAAGCGTTGTATTTGGAATATAAAAACAAAAGAACTCATTTGACTAGAAATGATGAATCGGTATAAGAGACTCCTATCATGTTCATAGGAATTTAGATAGTTTGTAATACGCAGATGAAACGTGAGAAATACACTAATAAAGGAACAATGGATACAACTAGTGTTACATTTGGAATCGAACGTAGAAATTCACATATTGAATATAAAGGGTTCATTGGTCTCATTGGATTTTGTCACATTGAATTATATATTCATCATGTGAAGCACCGAGCCTCAAAAACGTGATAGTTTCATTACTGCTCTTTGCATAAAAAATGGTTTTACCATGCATACAAGAGGCAATCACTTTATGGATTAGCATTTGCCTGAATTGAAATTCATGAATCATTTATTCATGAGGCATAAAACCACTTAACATTAGTATTTGGCCGGACAAGGCAATCCTTTTTTCACCCAAAGCGGCTATTTGAAATGGATATACTTTGAACTGATACTCAAGTTCCATAAAATTAACATTTTGCCCCGATAATATGCTCCTCCTAGATCGATCTAGCGAACAAGCTATGTTACTTTTTGTTTAGAGTTTATTTAATGTGAGTGAGTTCCGTGACTTGTTTTCGTGTTAAATTAACTATACTGAGATATAGTTTAGCCATCGTTAAGCGTAGTTCCAATTTTATATGATCGCTGGAAATCACTATTAAAAAGTTGTGTGTTTGGAATGCAAAAACTAAGAAGCTTCAGAGAGTGACTAGAAATTGATAGGGAGAGATCTCCGTTTTTCTTGTAGGAATCTTAACATTTCAATATCACTGAGAAATACTGCATAACTAAAGCTAAACAATTGACACTAGTACTTGGTTTTTTGGTTTGGGAATAGAATCTGATCTCATGTGACACTAGATGAAGGTGTTCAATTGTGCATTGATTTCACAATGAAATATTAATACATTAAGCAAGACACAAAAGATAGTTTCATAAGTCTTTTGCACAAAAACAGGTCTTTGGGACAAGAGACGGCTAATCTACTTTGTTCGCTTTTTGCGAATGTTGAATATATCCTATAGATTCTATGATTAAGCTACCACTGACCTTAACATTAGTACGGAAAGCTAACCAAGTGAATTGACTGCTTTTGATGAAACAAGTAAGGAATTGCTAGAGTTTTTAATGGTGTTTTAGATCTTTTTGTTTTAATATAATATATAGATAGTTTATAACATAGTTTTTACAGTGCATGCAGCGCTGTTCTTAAAAAGTTTGAGTTGGGAATTAAAAAAGGAACTCATGACTATAGAATGAATGGGTGAGACTCTTTTTTCATGGTATTTAACATGTTGATTGTGTACTCAATAATACATACTAATAAAGAACAGTGACACGTATTGTTTGTGTAGTCTAATCGAATGAATTCTATTGTGCGGTGAGAGTGTTGGTTTCATTGGCATTGATTTCGGGATATGAATATATATCATTTAAGACATCAACAACAATAGTTTCATAGGCGTTCTTTGCTAAGAAATAAATAGGTCTTGTTAAATACGATTATTGGCAATCCCTTTTTAGCTTTTGTATGCAAATTGAATATAATCATTTCATTCATGAGGTTAAAACACCTTCGCTCCATTAGATGTGATAGGACAGAAATACAGAAGCGGAATAGATCGCTTATTACTGAAATCTACAATAAACGCATTTAGAGTTTTAATGGTGCATACGACTTTTGTATGTTTGTTTTAATTAACTAATATATAGATAGTTATTTGCCACAGTTGTTAAGTTATGATGCTGTGTTAAAAAAGTGTGTTATGGAATCAAAAAAGGAACCTCATTGATAGAAATGATGGGATGTTTGAGAGATCTCCTTTTTATGGGAATCTCAAACTTGTTTAATATACAAATGAGAAATAACTAATAAAGAAATAATGACACTAATTTTGTGTTGTTAAAAAAGATGAATACCATTGGAATAGCAGGACTTCATTGGCAATTGATTTCCCAATGAATATAATCTATTAAGCAGAGAACAAAACAGTTTCTATAAGATAGTTATAACATAGTCCTTTGCATAAAACATTGCGTCTTTGGTACAAAAATCTCAATTTTTAGCTCTTTTTAGCGAAGTGAAAATATATCATTATTCAATGAGTTAAAAACAACTTTAACATTAGTACGGACAGCAAAACCAAGAGGAAATGACTGCTTTTGGATGATTTTAGTAAACATATTAGAGTTTTAATGGTGACTTAGACTTGTTATGTTTTACATTAATTTATATAGATAGTTTTTGCCATAGTTGTTAATTTTTATGACTCGCTGTGTTAAGAAAAGTGTGGTGTTCAGAATCAAACAAAAAGGAACCTCTATTGAACTAGAAATGATGGGAAATGAGACCTCCTTTTTTCATGGAATTTAAGTATTTTAATATCAATGAGAAATACTATATAATAAAGAACAATGACACTATTGTTGTTGTTGGGAATCGAATGAATTCATTGAATAGAAGGGGTATCCCATGGGTTCTATTGGCATTGATTTCACAATGAATATAAGTCATTAAGCAAACCGACACAAAAGAATTAGTTTCATAGTCTCACCCTTTGCATAAAAAAATGGTCTTTGGGGACAAGGAGGCAATACCTTTTTTAGCCTTTTTGCGAAGTGGAATTTGATATATCATTATAGCATGAGTTTAAACCACTTAAATTAGCAACGAAAAACAAACCATGAGAGGATAATGACTGACTTAATATAGAGGATGATACAAGTTAACAAATTTAGTAGAGTTGATTTAATGGTGTGTTTAGTACTATGTTATGTTTTAATTAATATACGAGATAGTTTATGCCATAGTTTCGTCCTTAGATTTTGCACATGACTGCTGCAGATCGCTTGACTTAAAAGTGGCTGTTTGGAATCAAAAAAGGAACCATCATTGACTAGAAATGGGAATGGTAGAGAGACTCCTTTTTCATGGAATTTAACGTTTAATACCAATCGGATGAAAGAGAAATACTAATAAAGAACAAGACACTATTGTTTGTTGGTAATCGAATGATGAATTCTTGAATAGGAGGAGTTGTCATTGGCATTGATTTTCACAATGATATATAATCATTAAGCAGAAGACACAAATAAGATAGTGTTTCATACTCTTTGCATAAAAAATGGTCTTTGGGACAAGAGGCAATCCTTTTTAGGCTTATTTGCGAAGTGAATATATTCATTATTATCATGAGTCTTAAAACCACTTAACATTAGTACGAAAACACGACAAAAACCTAAGACGGAAATGACTGCTTTGGATGATATAAAGTAAACAAATTTAGAGTTTTAGATTGGTGTTTACCAACTTGTTTGTTTTTACTTAATTATACTATGATAGTTTTGCCATAGTTGTTTAATTTTATGATCGACAAATTTTTTTACTGTACTGTTGGTGTTAAAAAGTGTGTTTGAGAATCACAAAAAGGAACCTCATTGACTAGAAATGGATGATAGAGAGACTCTCTTTTTTCATGGAATTTAAACGTTTTAATATCAATGAGAAAAATGTCTTTTTATAAGAAACAAGTGACACTATTGTTTGTTATTGGAATCGAATGAAAATTCATTGAATAGTGAGGGTTCATTGGCATTGATTTTCACAATGAAATATAATCATTAAGCAAGACACAAGAAGATAGTTTCATACACGCTTTGCCATAAAAAATGGTCTTTGGGACAAGAGGCAATTCTTTTTAAGCGTTTTTTGCAATAGGTGACATGTATTCATTTTCATTCTTAGACTGAGTTAAACCACTTAAACATTAGTTTTACGGACAGCAAAAAACAAGAGGTATGACTGCTTTGGATGATATCAAGTGAAACACACGTTTAGAGTTTTAATGGTGTTTAGACTTGTTTGTTTTAATTAATATACTTAGATAGTTTTGCCATAGTTGTTAATTTTATGATCGCTGTATTAAAAAGTGTGTTTGGAATCAAAAAAGGAACCTCATTGACTAGAAATGATGGGAGAGACTCCTTTTTTCGAATGGAATTTAACGTTTAATATCAATGAGAAACACTAATAAAGAACAATGACCACTATTGTTTGTTGGAATCGAATGAATTCCATTGAATACGAGGGTTCATTGGCATTGATTTCACAACGAATATAATCATTAAGCACGACAGACACAAAAGATAGTTTCATAGTCTTTGCATAAAAAATGGTCTTTGGGACAAGACGCAATCCTTTGTAGCTTTTTGCGAAGTGAATATATTCATTATTCATGAGTTAAACCACTTAACATTAGTACGGACAGCAAAACCAAGCGAATGACTGCTTTGGATGATACAAGTAAACACATTTAGAGTTTTAATGGGTGACTTACGACTTGTTTTGTTAATTAATATACTAGATAGTTTTGCATAGTTGTTAATTTTATGATCGCTGTGTTAAAAAGTGTGTTTGGAATCAAAAAGGGAACCTCATTGACTATAAAATGATGGGAGAGACTCCTTTTTCATGGAATTTAACGTTTAATATCAATGAGAAAACAACTCTCAATATAAAGAACCAGTGACAAAATTGTTTGTTGGAATCGAAAGAATTTCCATTGAATAGCGGTTCGATCGCGAAAGAGTTACATTTAATGGTGTTTAGACAGTTGGCTTTGTTCAACAGATATACATATGGCTTTGCAGATAGTTTTGTCTTCCGGACAATGCGGTGTATATATTTAGCTGAATCGGACTTGTGTTTAGATCAATGTAGTTGTTGAGTTTAAACCACAGGAACATCAGCACGAAGGAAAACCAAGAGGAATTGTGCGCTAAGACACTAGAAAAATGTAGGGCCAATAGGGGAAATAGGCACTCCTTTCTTTCATGATATATTGAATATAGTACTGTTTCATTGGTACCAATGAGAAATTAGATGACAATAAATAGGTGTTTTTGGACATCAAATGGAACGCGTTGACAAGATTTGCCAGAGATTGCGTGTTCATGGGATTTAAGGTTTAATAGAATTTGGCGATGAGCATGACATAAAGAGGATTAGTTCATTGGCATTGACTAATTGACGAATAGCTAGTGTCAATAGGAATACTAATAAGGAAGACGAGCAAAAGCTATAATGTTTTCATAGTCTTTGGCGAATAGGACAAATGGTTCTTTGGGGAGCAAAGAGGTGCAATCCTTTTTACCTTTTTTGGGGGATGCGAAGTTTGAAACAATAAAATCATTATCATCAATGACGTTAAACCTAGTCCTTTAACCATGTCAGGTTGTTGACGAGGACGTTGCCAAACGTCATAGGAGGAATAAGACCTGCTTTGGATGATAATCAGATAGGCAGTATAAGCAGCAAGCATTTAGATTTTTCAATCGGATGTATTTCTACACTTGGTGTAGTTTTTTAATTCATATACTAGGAAAATGACTAATTGATCGTCAGCCCACAGTATGTTACATTACAGATCTGCTTTGAATAAAGTATTGAACTAAAGAATGTTGGAATCGAATGAATTCATTGAATAGAGGGTTCATTGGCATTGATTTCACAATGAATATAATCATTAAGCAAGACACAAAAGATAGTTTCATAGTCTTTGCATAAAAAATGGTCTTTGGGACAAGAGGCAATCCTTTTTAGCTTTTTGCGAATGAATATATCATTATTCATGAGTTAAACCACTTAACATTAGTACGGACAGCAAACCAAGAGGAATGACTGCTTTGGATGATACAAGTAAACACATTTAGAGTTTTAATGGTGTTTAGACTTGTTTGTTTTAATTAATATACTAGATAGTTTTGCCATAGTTGTTAATTTTATGATCGCTGTATTAAAAAGTGTGTTTGGAATCAAAAAAGGAACCTCATTGACTAGAAATGATGGGAGAGACTCCTTTTTCATGGAATTTAACGTTTAATATCAATGAGAAATACAATAAAGAACAATGACACTATTGTTTGTTGGAATCGAATGAATTCATTGAATAGAGGTTCATTGGCATTGATTTCACAATGAATATAATCATTAAGCAAGACACAAAAGATAGTTTCATAGTCTTTGCATAAAAAATGGTCTTTGGGCAAGAGGCAATCCTTTTTAGCTTTTTGCGAATTGAATATATCATTATTCATGAGTTAAACCACTTAACATTAGTACGGACAGCAAACCAAGAGGAATGACTGCTTTGGATGATATAAGTAAACACATTTAGAGTTTTAATGGTGTTTAGACTTGTTTGTTTTAATTAATATACTAGATAGTTTTGCCATAGTTGTTAATTTTATGATCGCTGTATTAAAAAGTGTGTTTGGAATCAAAAAAGGAACCTCATTGACTAGAAATGATGGGAGAGACTCCTTTTTCATGGAATTTAACGTTTAATATCAATGAGAAATACTAATAAAGATCAATGACACTATTGTTTGTTGGAATCGAATGAATTCATTGAATAGAGGTTCATTGGCATTGATTTCACAATGAATATAATCATTAAGCAGATTAAAGACAGTAATCTGCCTTTTTCATGGAATCTTTAGCAAACGTTCAATAGCACTGGTGTAAAGAAAAAGTCTAGGCTAAATAGAAAACAAGTGAACTACTATTGTGTGAGTTAGTGGGCAACGGAATGATAAATTCACTGATAGGAGGAGTTGCACTTGGGCAATTTGAATGGTGTTCACACCTGGAATGTTTGGAGTAATGTACTTATTAATGTTTTTGCACAGTTGTTAAGATTATTGATACGCGATATAAAGTAGCTTATTTGCAAGCAAAAAATTGAGTCTTTATCACTGGGAAGCATTGGTGAGAGCGCCTTGTCCTTTGAATTTAACTTTTTATGCGTTTTTGTGCGAAATCGTGATAATAAATTATGCCACTCATTGATATGATGGAATCGAAAGAATTCATTTGAATAGCATGCCACTAAACATATAATTACAATGTGACTAAGCAAACACAATGAGGAATGAGCGCATAGGCTTTGGATTGATTTATGAGGCAGATTTTAGAACATTCACTTTAGCCTGAGTTTTAGATGAGTGTTATAGCACTTAACATTGTTGTTTAGATAGCAAAATCACGAGGTATCACTCTGCTATGGAGATTATAGTTCCTTCGATGTTTCTACAAGGTGTCGATTGGATAGACGTCAAGACGCGGGTGATGCTGTACGCTTGAACGTGATAAAATTAGTGTTATTTCCGAATGGTCGAATAAGATGCAATTAGAGATTATATAGCTATATAAATGCTAACTTGACACGTATTTAAATAGTACTGTTGACAGCAAAACTCAAGATTGAATGGATGACTGCATCTTAGGAATGATGACAAGTAAAGTGCTGTTTCTGTATTATTTAACACTATTTTAGTCGCAGCGGGGCGGCGGAAAGTGTGGGTTTAGGGGTTGTACATCTGTTTTGTATTTTATATAAAAAGTACGTTGTGGTTAGGTATTAAGGTTATGTTTGGAGGCATATCATGGGAATCTACATATGGACGCTGTCGTCTGAGAAATTGCATTGTTGGAATTCCAAATAAAACGATTTTTGGGGATTTGATTCGATGAGAGGCTGTCAAGCTTAACGTTAAACCTGATCAACTGTTTTTGACATACACCAAACAAAAGATAAAATAGGACTGTGGGCTTTGCAGATGATACATAGTACAGCACCTTTAGAAGTCAGTTTTACCGGGTGTTGTACGTGGATACAGAAAGAGGGAGCTCGATGTGCCGCAGGATTGCTATATTGATTTTACATTAAATAATACATAAAAGATTAAGGTGATTTTTAATTTAGTGACATAAGCAATATGTTAATAGGTTTATCGATGCGTTGTCTATTGGTCGTCAAAAAAAGTGTCAGTTATTTTGGAATAAATAAAGAGGGCAACCTGGGGCGGGAACTTAGTAACTTGTGAGGGAGATGGACGTCCTAGTATTTTCTTGAAAATATTCAAGCGTTGCCCATAGTTAGCAAGCTTTCTATCGACTCAGGGTATTAAACAATGTGTGTTTGGAATCAAAAAAGCGACCCTCTTTGACGAGAAGTGATGGGTGAGATCCCTTTTTCTTGAGCATTTATTGGTTTAATCATATTCTGAGATATTATAATAAAGAAACAATGTACCTACTTCATTCAGTTTGGATGGAATCCGAAATGTACTTCATTCTGATGTATAGATGGGTTAGCATTTGAGACTGTAAAGTAATAACAATGGTATTTACTCATTAAGCACGGCACACATAACTGATTAGTTGTACCAGAACGTCTATGTTGGGGGCACATTAGAAAAATGGTTCTTTGGGGACATAGGTAGGGCAGATCGCTTGTTCTGTGAATGGTGCGATTATTGCTGAAGTTAGAATATCAAATCATATATAGTCACTATGAGTTCAACGCACTTTTTGTTGTAATCATTAGTCATAACTGGCGGACAGCGCAAACCAATGAGGAATGTACTGCTGTATGGATGATTATAAGCTAGAACGGTATCAAATTTAATCAATATACATTGGGAAAGGGTTAGACTAGTTGTTTTAAATTCTGATCGAGACGGAAATTTCCTAATAGTTGATTAGAGGTTTTTTGGCTGTCTGGTTTTTGTATTGCATGTTGTTAAAAAGGTATAAAACGACATCTAAGCTGAGTGCATCTTTGACAATTGAAATGATTGGGATTTTTTGCGTGAGTTGTATTTAATCCCTTGTGGCGGGGAATCTAATACGTTCAATCGCATGCGACAATTCTTGGATGATATGATTAAATGTAAACATATCGATACTACCGACACGTCTGGGAGTTTGATTGGAATTGTTCGCACAATAAATCTTCATGGCAATAGCGATGGGTGTTACCTATTGGCATGTTACTTGCAGAACATGAATATAGACACGGTTAGATTGTTTGCATACAATCCGTATGAATGACATTGCTTTGCATTAGTTCAGTTCTTTGCATTAGTAAAGATAGAGTTACATGGCTGTTGTGAGTGCGAATGAGTCAATAGATTTTCCTAACTTTTTTGTCAAATTGGTGTATATTAGGTGCATATAATTCATGAGTTTATTAAGTCAGTTATGCAACGTACAAGACATATGTGGAAAGATCATATAATGAGGTGCGGTCAGTTTTAGAACGGCAATATTAGAGAGACTGCTCGATGGTGGGATGATTATACAAGAGTTCGTTTTGGATGGTGGTATGCGTCTAGCAAGATTCCTGTTTGTTGCAGGGTTTATCAGATATAATATCTGTGCATAGTTAATTGTCTTGGGGCGTCACTGGGCGTTTGTGTCGGTTTTTTCAGGGGAATTCGGCATAAGTATAAAGTAGTCGTAGTCGTGAATCGGAAATAATCAAGCGCAGCAGAGCCTCATTGGAAGCATAAGTAACGAATGTATGGGAGGTATTGTTGTCATCGGACTCGCACTTATTCATGGAATAGATAGTATGGCGGTAGGTTTATTTTGGTCTCTAGAGAAATACTGTCCCCAAGACGTGGAACAATGTAGGCACTGGGAGGCTATATTGTGGTAGAGGGCATATTCCTGTATCCAGTGAGCACTATCTTATCCACAAGTTGCGCTAGTGTATCTAAATGAACTAGGGGAGCTGCATTTTGGCATTGAGATTGTGACACAATGTAGAATGGGAATCATCGTTGAGCATTGACATTGACAGAACAATGCTATTTCGTGATATTGTTTTGTTTTATAGAATGAGTAGTCATGTTTAATGAGTAGTGTCTGTAGCATCTTCGCTTGTTTTTAGCTTACTTGGGGCGATAGTTATGAAGATATATTTACTTCTATCTATTCAGAGTTAATGACTCAGCTTTCGGGGCATTCGAGTTAGCGCAAATCAACGAGGGCAAACCAAGAGGGAATGACTGCTTTGGCATGAACGCCAATTTGAGATGCATTTTGGGTAGGGTTTATTGCGCTGGTTAGAATTGTTCAGCATTTAGTTTCAATCGGATAGCAATGACTTAGGATTTTACGTATCTTAGCTAGTGGCATGGACTGGTGGTTTGTTATACGTGAGAGCGCGTGTTTCTTAGAGAGAATAAAGTGGGGGTTGTAGAGACTCGAACAAAGCTTGAACCATATGGCATTGGCAAGGAGAATTATGGATATAGGTTTGATCGTGGGGTATGCAAGAAGGCGGGAGAATCAAAGGATTTCAGTTGCGATGGTTAACGCTGAATGATAAAGCTCAAGCAAGTCAAAAACCCATTTAATCATAGGCATTCGAATTCAAAAGTTGTGTGCGACAGAGAGGCATTGAACTATTGGTTTAGCTATCGGAATCGAGAATTTAATAACCACTATGTTCTTCGGTAAACCACTTAACCGTATACGGGACAGCTATGTGTTAGGAATGACTCCTTTATTGTGACCTTTAGTCACCTTAAGATTTTTTTGGTTTCGGACGTCTCGGGTGAAGGAGGATACTAGAGATTTTGGCATATTTTATTCTATTATGGGTGGCGATAAAATAGTGAGTTATGAAGTGTAAAAAGGATCCCGCATTGACTACGAAAATGAAGAAGGAAAGAAGTCCTTATTCTATGGAGAGTCGAACGTTCTAGATATCAATGTGAACATGCTGGTTAGATCAATGATACACTATTGTTTGTAGTGAATCGATTGAAGCATGAAGGCGAGTTCATGTGCAATGATTTCACAATGAAGTATAGATCGTTAAACCAAGACCCAAAAGAAAGTTACAGAGTCCTCGCATAAAAAAATGGTCAGGTGTGAGGCAAGATGGTAAGGGCTTGAGCTTTTATGCGAATTGAATATATCATTATTGCCTCGAGTTACACCACTTAATCTATGGTGTACGGAAAACAAACCGCATGAGGAATGACTCCTTTGGAGTGATACCAAGTAAACACATTTAGAGTATTTAATGGTGTTTTTAACTTGTTTGGTTTAATTAATATACATATAGTTTTGCCATAGTTGTTAATTTGACATTATCATTATATGTTAAAAAAGTGTGTTTGGAATCAACAAAAAAGGAACCTCCACTTGAACTAGCAAATGATGGAGAGACTCCTTTTTCTTGGAAACTAAAACGTTTAATATACCAAATGAGAAATGTCTAATAAAGAACAATGACACTATTGTTTGTTCGGAATCCGAATGAAATTCATTGAATCGAGTAGCACGGTTCATTTGGCATTGATTTCACAATGAATATAATCATTAAGCAAGACACAAAAGATAGTTTCATAATCTTTGCATAAAAATTGGTCCTTTGGGTACTTAAGAGGCATTTACGTCCTGTTGAGGTGGGACATTGCGAAATGGTCTGGTATAGCCTTTTGATCATATTGATGCGTAACGGACTTCTAAACACTCTTAAACATAGTGGTTTCCGATCAGACTATTAACCATACTGGTGGTATGGCTCTGCCGACGGGACCGTGAGTTTAACAGGATTTAGAACATTGGCATTGTAGTGTGTTTGTGAATCGTTTATTGAACTAAGTTTGTTTTAATTTTACATATACTAGATTGATTTTGCCAATAGCTGTTATAATTTTAATGACTCGCTGTCTTAAAAAGTGTACAGTTTGGAATCAAAACAAGGGAACCAACTGCCATTGACTGGAAATGATGGGGGAAAGCCACGCGTTTCTCAGGAATTTAACGTTTAATTACAATCGAGAACATTACTAATAAAGAACAACTGACACTATTGTCTATGTCTGGAAGTCGAAATTGAAATTACTATTGAAAATAGGGGTTCATTAGGCAATTGAGTTCATAACAATGAAAATTATAATTCACTTAATGCATCGGACACCCTAATGAATAGTTTTCATAGTCTTTGCATTAATAAAATGGTCCTTTGGGAAGACCTCGAGAGGCCATTAGCCCACGAGCTGGGCTGCACGTTTGCGAACCTTGAAATAATATCACTACTATTCATGTGTCAAACCTCCTAACATTAGTATACAGCAAACCAGAGAATGACTGCTAACACTATGATGTCATAAACACATTTAATTTGTTAATGGTGTATAAATGTTGTGTTGTGATTTAATCAGTACTAGATAGGTTTGCCAGATTGTTATTTATGATCTTGTATTAAAAAGGTGTTTGTCTGGAATCAAAAAAGCTACCAACATTGACTTGAAAGGCGGGGAAACTGTGCAACGGTATATTGTGAACGATTAATTGCAAGAGTTATAGATAATAAAGAACTCTGTCACTCATTGTTTGATGGAATCGAATGAATACCTATGTAAAAAATAAAAATAGAGGCATAATGTGGCAGTATAGTGTATCACACAGCTGGGAATGAGTAAGCAATTACGGCAAGTTCAACAAAAGATAATGTCATAGGCTTTGCACTAAAAATTGTTGGTGGGACAAGTATGCTGCGGGTCCGTTGAGTAGCGTTGATGGGCGAATTGATCATTAGTGCGCGTTTCACTGTAGTTAAGACCACTGAGGCATGAAAGTACGCACAGCAAACTCAAGTTTAACTATCGTTCGATAGGATGATACAAGTAAACACTTTTCATTTTTAATGGGTTTTGTAGACGTGTTTGCTTTAATTAAGATACTAATAGGCTTTGCCACATTGATTAATTTTTGAATCGGGGTGAGGGGGGAGTGTTGGTTTGATTTGCAAAAAGAGACTGGTCAGGTTGATAGATGTGAGGAGACGCCTGTTATCTTGATATTAATTCGTTAATATCAGTGATATAGACGTAATAAAGAACAATGACACGATTACTGGTGTTGAGGAATCAATGAATTCATTGGGGGGAGGGTTCATGAGGCATTGATTTGTACCATAGAATAGAAATGTTGAACAGGACCACTAAAGGGAGTTTCAAATGCCTTTGCATAATGAGTAATGGTCGTTGGTACTGAGCGGTTAATCGGGGTTTAGCTTCGTTGGGACATTGAATATACAGTCTTCAATGAGATAAACTAGCCAGCGACTCCATACATATTCTGCGCTCCTAGCCCATTCCACCCGTTAACATTATACGTCAGCAAACCTCGAAAGAACAGCTTTATAGACAGGTAACTCATGTAAATGTAATGTTTAGGCTTTGTTGTGTTGTTATTAATAAGACGATGATAGTTTTAGCCTAATTCAACAATGTTTACTGATCGGGGTATTAAAAAGGGTGATGTTTCGGAATCTAAAGCGGAACCTCATTGACTAAAAAGGGGGGGGGTGGGGGGGGAGGGATAATACTCGGCATTGGTTATTGCATGGAACTACAGGATTAATGCATGGAAAATAAATACTATTATGAACAATCGACTACTAATTGTTGTTGGGTATCGCCGGTGAAAGGCAGTGAATAGAAGTTCCAGGGTGCAATTGATTTCACATTGAATATAATCGGGAAGCAAGCCACAAAAGATAGCTTTGCATATTCGGTGCAACGGAAAAATGGACAGGGACAAGGGAGCCTAGGTTGTGCTTTGTTGCTGTACGCTTGAGAATGTACATTAGTCATGAGTTAAATCCCACTTGATACATTAGTTACTGACTAGCTAATACCAGATGGCTAATTCAACAATTTAGCTCCATGTCTTTGGATCGAAAATAGTATGTATAATCATCATTTTGAGATATTGTTTAGGTGATCTTACACTTGTTTGGTTTAAACTATTATACGTAAGGCTAGGTTTAGCAATTAGTTGTTACACATTTTATGTTCGCTAGTATATAAAAAGTGTGTTTGGAATCAAAAAACAGGATCCTTCATTGACTAGAAATGATGAGCGTGAACTGCCTTTATTCTTGGAATTTGCTTAAGCATTATAATCACTCTGATTTCTTGACTAACTAATGCTCATTTACATTAGACAATGAACACTATTGAGTGTTCGTGGAATCGAATGAATTACATCGGAATTAAGGGTACAATATGGGGCATTGATTATCACAATGAATTTAATGTCAGTTAAGCATGGTACACAAAAAGTTTGTTGTTTGTATCATCATTTGACATAAAAAAATGGTCTGTATCGGAGCCAAGACCCAGGCAATCCACTTTTTAGCATTTTTGCGTATTTGAACTTATATAATCACTTTAACATTCGTGTTAATCCCACTTAAGTTTGAAGTCACCCCACAGAATACACCTAAAACCAAAAGAGGAATGTACTGCTTTGAGTACTGAATTTCTAACGTTAACAATAACCTACTATTCCGCTCTACTAGAGTTCTTAACTATGTAAGTGTTTAGAACCTTGGTCTGTTTCTAAAATTAATAATACTAGATAGTTCTGCCATAGTTGTTCTAATTTATATGGACTAGTTGTATTAAAAGTGTGTTTGGAATCACAAAAAGGAAACTCATTGACTAGAAATGATGGGAGAGATCACTTTTTTCTTGGAATTTAACGTGGTTAAATATCTAATGAGCAAATACTTAATATTAAGAACAATATGTACACCTATTGTTTGTTGGAATCGAGAATGATTTATTCATTGAATAGTAGGTTCATTGTGCATTGATTTTCACAATGAAATATAATCAATCTAAGCAAGACACAAAAGATAGTTTCATAGTCTTTGCATAAAAAATGGTCTTTGGGTACAAAGAGGCAATCGAGGGGTTTTTAGCTTTTTATTGCGAATTGAAGTGATGTATACATTTATTCATGAGTTTATAAACACAACTAACATTAGTATACGACGCAAACCAAGAGGAATGACTGCTTTGGATGATAACAAGTAACACATCATTTAGTGTTTTAATGGTGTTTAGACTTTGTTTGTTTTAATTAATATACTAGTCTAGTTTTGCCATAGTTGTTAATTTTATGTATCCGTTGTATTCAAAAAAAGTGTGTTTGGAATCAAAAAAGGAACATTATTGACTAGAAATGATGGGAAAAGACTCGTGTCCTTTCTCTTGGGAATTTAACGTTTAATATCAAAATGAGAAATACTAATATAAAGAATTCAATGACACTATTGTTTGTTCGGGTGGAATCGAATGAATTCTTTGAATAGAGGGTTCATTGCTCATGGAATTTCACAATGAATTTTAAGATTTATTGCAAGACACAAAAGATGGTTTCATAGTCTTTGCATTACAAAATTGGTTCTTTGGGGCAATGTCTTGAAGGCAATATTTTTTAGCTTTTTTGTCCGAATGTGTATATATCATAATTCATGAGTTAAACCACTTCATACATTATGTTTTTCACTCACAGTACAAACCAAGTAGGTTATGAGTCGCTATTTGGATGATACAAGTACTATCCACATTTAGTGTCTGTTAATGGTTTTTTAGACTTTGTTTGTTTTAATTAATATTACTAGTGATAGCTCTTTGCCATATAGTTGTTAATTTCATGAATCGTGTATTAAAAAGTGTGATTTGGAATCATAAAAAGGAACCTCATTGACTAGTAGAAATGAAGGGAGAGACTCCCTTTTCTTGGAATTTAACGCTTAATATCACTGAGAAATACTAATAAAGAACAATGACAAATATTGTTTGTTGGAATGCGAATGATTTCATGGATAGTAGAGGGTTCATTGGCATTGATATTTCACAATGAATATATTCATTAAGGAAGACACAAAAGATAGTTTCATAGTCTTTGCATAAAAAATGGTCTTTGGGCAAGAAACAATTCGTTAGTGCCTTTTGTTCGATTGGAAGAGATTATGATTCAGGATTAGACCTACGTAGTATTCACGACCCAAATCAAGAGGAATGCCCTTTAGAGTGATATAAGTAAACACATTTAGAGTTGGAATGGTGTTTAGACTTGGTTTGTTTAATTAATATTACTGGTAAGTAGTATAGTACTAGTGGTAATGAATGATCGTGTATTAAAAAGTGAGTTTGAATCAAAAAGAGCCACATTGACTGAAAAGTTGGAAGATCGCGTTGTGCGTGGTATTGAACGTTTAATATCAATGAGAAAATGCGATAAAGATCAATGACACTTTTTGGTGTGTTTGGAAGCGAATGAATTGCATAAGAGAGGTTCATTGCAGGGCGATGTCACAATATTATATCAGTATGAAGCAAGACACAAAAATATAGGCATAAGCTTTTAGCATAAAAAATGATCTGTGACTACTAAATGACGGGGTCGGCAATGGTCATATATCATGTAGGCAGGAGTTAAATCCACTTACCATTAGTACGACAGCAAACCAAAATGACGACCGTGATGAAACAAAGTAAACACATTTAAGTGTGAATGGTTAACTGTGTGATTGGAATAGAAATACTAAGATTTGCATATTTAAGTTTATGATCGCTGTATTAAAAAGTGTGTTTGGAATCAAAAAAGGAACCTCATTGACTAGAAATGATGGGAGAGACTCCTTTTTCTGGAATTTAACGTTTAATATCAATGAGATAGGCTAATAAAGATACAGTACACCATGTTCTGTTGAAGCGAATGAAGTGCATGGAATAGAGGTTCATTGGCAATTGAATGGCACAAAATATAAGTCGTAAGCAAGACACAAAGGATAGTTCTTCATAAGCTTTCATATAAAATGCTTGACAAGACAAGCTATTACGTGTGCGAATTTATAGATGCATTATTCATGATTAAACCACGTAACTTGAGACTCAGCGAAACCAAGAAATGACTGCGGTGGTATACAAGGTAAACACATTTATAGAGTTGGGAATTGGGGGTGTTAAACCTGGGTTGTGTTTGTATAATAGACTAAAGTTTTCCATGGTGTTTGAACGGGATAGCGCTGGGGTCTGTTTTGGTGGGTGGGTATAATAAAAGAAAGACTTTGACATTACTTGAAAGGAACTACTCCGTTTTCTGGTAGTCTAATCGTTAAAAACCAATGAAAATACATACGAAGAAAGAACAATGACACTATTTGATGGTTGACAGCGAATGAACTTCAGTGAATAATGGTTCATGGCGCATTGGTAGACACAATGAACTCTCTAATCATGTAAGCAAGTACGACAACAAAAATTGACATGGGTCTTTAGCTTTAAAAATGCCTGTGTGACAATACAATCCGGGTCCTTTTGGGCCTATGGAATATAGCATTAGTCATGAGTTAAACCACTTCAACATTGGTACACATTCTAAACAAGAGAATGACTTGATAATGGGAGTTACCAGGAATAAACACTGTAATTGGTTTGGGTTGAAGCATTCTGTGTTTATAATTAATTATACGAAATTGTAGTTTGCCCATAGTTTAATTGTTAATGATCGTATGTTATAAAAATGTGGTCTTGTTGAATCAATAAAAAGAACCGCTTTGACTATAAATGATGAGAAACTCCGGGTCGTGATCCTTAACGTTATTATCAATGATTTAAACATATTATTACCACTGGAGTAAATTGGGTTTTGGAGAGTACTATGCATTAAGATGAGATCAGAGGTTCAAATTGGCATTGAATTCACAATGCACGGAATATAATTCATTAAGCAAGACACAAAAGCTACTTTCACTAGTCTTATTGCATAAAAATTGGGGTGTTGGACATGACGCAATCAATCCTTTTTTCAGCGTTTTGCGAATGCTATAATATCCATATTTCATAGTTAAACCACTTAACATGTAGTACGAGACGCAGTATTCCCAAGCCAATGAATTACGGTTTTGCGGATGATAACAAGTGAATAAACATTTAGATGATTATTATAATGCCGTGTTCTTAGACGTTGATTTGTAGTTAATTAATTTACTAGTATAGCTTTTGCCATAGCAAATTTGTGCAATTTTATGATCGGTGTATAGAAAAGTGTGTTTCAGAATCACAAAAAGCGAACCTCATTGACTAGGAATTATGATGAACTCGCTTGAGCTTTTTCTAGGAATTATCGTTCAATATCAATGAGAATACTAATAAAATACAAATGGCAACCATTGGTTGTTGGAATGCGGACTGAAATTCAGTGTTTATCATGTACATTTGGCCTTGGGGAGTTCACACATGTAATAGTAATCCTTTAACAAGACACAAACGATATTTTCAGTAGTTCTTTGCATAAAAAAATGTTCAATGATGGACACAGATTCACGTGTCCATTCACAGCGCTTTTTGCAAATTGCACATAATATCATTATTCATGAGTTATACCAACTTAACATTATACGGAATAGCTCGAATACCAAAAGAATGCACTGCTTGTGGATGATACAAGAAACACATTTTGCGCGATTATAATGGTTAGACATTGTGTGTTTAGATTAATATACTAGAATAGTTTTTTGCATAGTTTGTTCATTTATTATCATTGTATGTAAAAAGTGCTGTTGAAACAGAAAAAAACTTCCTCAATTAGGAGTACAGCAATGACAAGAAATTGATGGGATAGACGCCTTTTTCTTGTGATATAACGTTTGAAGATCAAGAAGAAACTCCTCATAAAGGATCAATGCCACTATTGTTTAGTTTGAATCGAAGGAACTCATTGAAATACGAAGGTTTCATTTTAGGCATTGATTTCAGCAAATGAATATGGTCAGTTAAGCAAGACACAAAAGATAGTTATCATAAAGACTTTGTAATAAAAAATGGCGTCTTTGGGACAAGAGGCAATCCTTGTTTACTTTTTACACGCAAGTGAAGAATCATTACGCAAGAGATTACAACCACATAATATTAGTACGACAGCAAAACTAGAGAATGACACTTTGGATGCATACAAGTACACACATTTAGAGTTTTAATCGTGTTTTATGACTTTTTATACTTGTAATTAATATACGACATAGAACTTAGTGCCATAGTACGTTAATATATAGATTACGGTAATTAAAACCTAGTGTGTTGTTGAATCAAAAATGGGAACCTCATTGACGAAGAATAATGGGAAGGACACCTTGTTCTTGGAGAATTTAACGAATAACAATCAAGGATTATAATACTAATAAAGAATCAATGACACTATGGGGGATTTGAATCGATAGGAATTTGCATTGGAATACTTTGGGTTCATTGCATTGATCTTGTGTCACAAATGAATAGAGGCGTTTCCTAACAAGACGACAAAAGAATTTTTGCATAGACATTGCAATAAAAAATGGGGTTGGATAAGAAGCAATCCGGTGGTAGATTTTAGGCGAATGTTTAAGTATATCATTATTCATGAGCTTAAACCGACTTAACATTAGAGAACGACTCAGGCGAAGAAATTGACAGGAATGATCTTATGATACAAGTAACAGCATTTATAGGTTTGTTATGATGGTTTATTTAGACTTGTTTTTTTTAATTAATATACTAGATAGATTTTGTCCATAGTATTGTTAATTGTACATATCGCGCTCTATTTAAAAAGGTGTGTTTGACGAATCAAAAAAGGAAGTCCTCATTGACTTAGAAATGATGGAGAGAGCCATCTTTTTCTTGTGAATTTAACGTGTTTATAACATCAATGAGGAAATGCTAATAAAGATGACACAATGACAACTATTGTTTGTGGAATCGAATAGAATTCCATTGAATAGAGGTGTTACAGAAGTGCATTTGATTCTGTAACGAATGTATAGAGTCGTAATTTAAGCATGACACAAAAGACTAGTTTCATAGTCTAATGTCCGTCCTCCACCTTCCGTCATTGCATAAAAAATCGGTCTTTGTGTGGACAAGAGGCAAAATCCTCTTTTTAGCTTTTGGCGAATTGAATATATCATTATTCATGAGTTAAACCACTTAAACATTAGTACGAACAGCAAACCAAGTACCAGGAAATGACTGCTTATGGATGTATGATAAGTAAACACACATTTGCGGAGTTTTAATGGTGTTTAGACTTGTTTGGTTTTAATTAATAATACTAGATAGTTTTGCCATAGATGTTCAAAATTTATGATCGCTGTGTATTAAAAAGTGTGTTTTGGAATCAAAAAAGGAACCTCCATGACTAGAAATGATGGGAGAGACTCCTTTTTCTTTGGAATTTAACGTTTAATACCAATGAGAAATACTAATAAAGAACAATGACACTATTGTTTGATTTGGAATCGAATGAATTCATCGTGAATAGAGGGTTCATTGGCATTGATTTTCACAATGAATATAAGTCATTAAGCAAGACACAAAAGATAGCGTTTCATAGTCCTTTGCATAAAAATATGGTTCTTTGGGACAAGTAGGCAATCCTTTTTAGCTTTTTTGCGAATTGAATATATCATTATTCATGAGTTTAAACCACTTAACATTAGTACGGACAGCAAACCAAGAGGAATGACTGCTTTTGGATGATACAAGTAAACACATTTAGAGTTTAAATGGTGTTTAGACTTGTTTGGTTTTAATTAATATACTAGATAGTTTTGCCATAGTTGTGTTAATTTTATGATCGCTGTATTAAAAGTGTGTTTGGAATCAAAAAAGGAACCTCACATTGACTAGAAATGATGGAGAGACTCCTTTTTCTTGGAATTTAACGTTTAATATCAATGAGAAATACTAATAATAAACAATGACACTATTGTTTTGAATGGAATAGAATGAATCGCATTTGAATAGAGGGTTCATTGGCATTGATTTCACAACAATGAATATAATCATTTAAGCAAGACACAAAAGATAGTTTTCATAGTCTTTGCATAAAAAATGTGGTCTTTGGGACAAGAGGCAATCCTTTTTAGCTTTTTGCGAAGTGAATATATCATTATTCATGAGTTAAACCACACTAACATTAGTACGGACAGCAAACCAAGAGGAATGACTGCTTTTGGATGATACACAGATAAACACATTTAGAGTTTTTTAAATGTGTTTTAGACTTGTTTGTTTTAATTAATATACTAGATAGTTTTGCCATAGTTGTGTAATTTATGATCGTTGTATTAAAAATGTGTGTTGGAATTCAAAAAAAGGAACCTCATTGACTAAAATGATGGAGAGAGACTCCTTTTTTCTTGGAATTTAACGTTTAATATCAATGAGAAATACTAATAAAGAACAATGACACTATTGTTTGTTGGAATCGAATGAATTCATCATTGAATAGAGGGTTCATTGCATTGATTTCACAATGAATATAAGTCATTAAGCAAGACACAAAAGATATTTCATAGTCTTTGCATAAAAAATGTGTTTGGACAAGAGGCAATCCTTTTTTATAAAGCTTTTTGCGAATTGGAATATATCATTTATTCATGGAGTTAAACCACTTCACATAGTACGGACAGCGAAAAACCAAGAGGAATGACTGCTTTGGATGATACAAGTAAACACATTTAGAGTTTATAATGGTGTTTAGAACTTGTTGAATGTTTTAAATTAATATACTAGATACATAGTTGTTAATTTTATGATCGCTGTATTAAAAAGTGTGTTCAGAATAAAAAAAGGAACCTCATTGACTAGAAATGATGGGAAGACTGCCTTTTTCTTGAATTTAACGTTTAATATCATGAGAAATACTAATAAAGAACAATGACACTATTGTTTTGTTGGAATCGAATGAATTCATTGAATAGAGGGTTCATTGGCATTGATTTCCACAATGAATATAATCATTAAGCAAGACACAAAAGATAATTTCATAGTCTTTGCATAAAAAATGGTCTTTGGGACAAAGAGGCAATCCTTTTTAGCTTTTTGCGATTGAATATATCATTATATCATGATTAAAACACGAAACCACTTAACATTAGTACGGACAGACAAACCAAGAGGAATGACTGCTTTGGATGATACAAGTTAAACACAATTTAGAGTTTTAATGGTGTTTAGAACTTGTTTGTTTTAATTAATATACTAGATAGTTTTGCCATAGTTGTTAATTTATGATCGTTGTATTAAAAAAGTGTGTTTTGGAATCAAAAAAGGAACCTCATTGACTAGAAATGATGGGAGAAGACTCTTGATTTTTCTTGGAATTTAACGTTTAATATCAATGAGAAATACTAATAAAGAACAATGACACTATTGTTTGTTGGAATCGAATGAATTCATTGAATAGAGGGTTCATTGGCATTGATTTCACAATGAATATAATCATTAAGCAAGACACAAAAGATAGTTTCATAGTCTTTGCATAAAAAAATGGTCTTTGGGACAAGAGGCAATCCTTTTTTAGCTTTTTGCGAATTGAATATATCATTATTCATGAGTTAAACCACTTAACATTAGTACGGACAGCAAACCAAGAGGAATGACTGCTTTGGATGATACAAGTAAACACATTTTTAGAGTTTTAATGGTGTTTAGACTTGTTTGTTTTTAATTAATATACTAGATAGTTTTGCCATAGTTGTTAATTTTATGATCTTTTGTGTTTAAAAAGTGTGTGTTTTGGAATCAAAAAAGGAACCTCATTGACTAGAAATGATGGGAGAGACTCCTTTTTTTCTTGGAATTTAACGTTTAATATCAATGAGAAATACTAATAAAGAACAATGACACTATTGTTTGTTGGAATCGAATGAATTCATTGAATAGAGGGTTCATTGGCATTGATTTCACAATGAATATAATCATTAAGCAAGACACAAAAGATAGTTTTCATAGTCTTTGCATAAAAAATGGTCTTTGGGACAAGAGGCAATCCTTTTTAGCTTTTTTTGCGAATTGAATATATCATTATTATTCATGAGTTAAACCACTTAACATTAGTACGGACAGCAAACCAAGAGGAATGACTGCTTTGGATGATACAAGTAAACACATTTAGAGTTTTAAATGGTGTTTATAGACTTGTTTGTTTTAATTAATATACTAGATAGTTTTGCCATAGTTGTTAATTTTATGATCGTTGTATTTAAAAAGTGTGTTTGGAATCAAAAAAAAAGGAACCTCATTGACTAGAAATGATGGGAGAGACTCCTTTTTTCTTGGAATTTAACGTTTAAATATCAATGAGAAATACTAATAAAGAACAATGACACTATTGTTTGTTGGAATCGAATGAATTTCATTGAATAGAGGGTTCATTGGCATTGATTTCACAATGAATATAATCATTAAGCAAGACACAAAAGATAGTTTCATAGTCTTTGCATATAAAAAATGGTCTTTGGGGCAAAGAGGCAATCCTTTTTAGCTTTTTGCGAATTGAATATATCATTATTCATGAGTTAAACCACTTAACATTAGTACAGGACAGCAAACCAAGAGGAATGACTGCTTTGGATGATACAAGTAAACACATTTAGAGTTTTAATGGTGTTTTAGACTTGTTTGTTTTAATTAATATACTAGATAGTTTTGCCCATAGTTGTTAATTTTATGATCGCTGTATTAAAAGTGTGTTTGGAATCAAAAAAAGGAACCTCATTGACTAGAAATGATGGGAGAGACTCCTTTTTTCTTGGAATTTAACGTTTAATATCAATGAGAAATACTAATAAAGAACAATGACACTATTGTTTGTTTGGAATCGAATGAATTCATTGAATAGAGGGTTTCATTGGCATTGATTTCACAATGAATATAATCATTAAGCAAGACACAAAAGATAGTTTCATAGTCTTTGCATAAAAAATGGTCTTTGGGACAAGAGGCAATCCTTTTTAGCTTTTTGCGAATTGAATATATCATCAATTATTCATGAGTTAAAACCACTTAACATTAGTACGGACAGCAAACCAAGAGGAATGACTGCTTTGGATGATACAAGTAAACACATTTAGAGTTTTAATGGGTGTTTAGGACTTGTTTGTTTTGTTTAATTAATATATACTAGATAGTTTTGCCATAGTTGTTAATTTTATGATCGTTGTATTAAAAAGTGTGTTTGGAATCAAAAAAAAGGAACCTCATTGACTAGAAATGATGGTGAGAGAGACTCCTTTTTCTTGGAATTTAACGTTTAAATATCAATGAGAAATACTAATAAAGAACAATGACACTATTGTTTGTTGGAATCGAATGAATTCATTGAATAGAGGGTTCATTGGCATTGATTTCACAATGAATATAATCATTAAGCAAGACACAAAAGATAGTTTCATAGTCTTTGCATAAAAAAATGGTCTTTGGGACAAGAGGCAATCCTTTTTTTAGCTTTTTGCGAATTGAATATATCATTATTCATGAGTTAAACCACTTAACATTAGTACGGACAGCAAACCAAGAGGAATGACTGCTTTTGGATGATACAAGTAAACACATTTAGAGTTTTAATGGTGTTTAGACTTGTTTGTTTTAATTAATATACTAGAGTAGTTTTGCCATAGTTGTTAATTTTATGATCGCTGTATTAAAAAGTGTGTTTTGGAATCAAAAAAGGAACCTCATTGACTAAAATGATGGGAGAGACTCCTTTTCATTCTTGGAATTTAACGTTTTAATATCAATGAGAAATACTAATAAAGAACAATGACACAATGTTTGTTGGAATCGAATGAATTCATTGAATAGAGGGTTCATTGGCATTGATTTCACAATGAAATATAATCATTAAGCAAGACACAAAAGATAGTTTCATAGTCTTTGCATAAAAAAATGGTCTTTGGGGACAAGAGGCAATCCTTTTTAGCTTTTTTTGCGAATTGAATATATCATTATTCATGAGTTAAACCACTTAACATTAGTACGGACAGCAAACCAAGAGGAATGACTGCTTTGGATGATACAAGTAAACACATTTAGAGTTTTAATGGTGTTTAGACTTGTTTTTTTTAAATAAATATACTAGATAGTTTTGCCATAGTTGTTAATTTTATGATCGATCGCTGTATTAAAAAAGTGTGTTTGGAATCAAAAAAGGAACCTCATTGACTATAGAAATGATGGGAGAGACTCCTTTTTCTTGGAATTTAACGTTTTAATATCAATGAGAAATACTAATAAAGAACAATGACACTATTGTTTGTTGGAATCGAATGAATTCATTTGAATAGAGGGTTCATTGGCATTGATTTCACAATGAATATAATAATCATTAAGCAAGACACAAAAGATAGTTTTCATAGTCTTTGCATAAAAAATGGTCTTTGGGACAAGACGCAATCCTTTTTAGTTTTGCGAAATGAATATATCATCATTATTCATGAGTTAAACTACTTAACATTAGTTCGGACAGCAAACCAAGAGGAATGACTGCTTTGGATGATATAAGTAAACACATTTAGAGTTTTAATGGTGTTTAGACTTGTTTGTTTTAAATTAATATACTAGATAGTTTTGCCATAGTTGTTAATTTTATGATCGTTGTATTAAAAAGTGTGTTTGGAATCAAAAAAGGAACCTCATTGACTAGAAATGATGGGAGAGACTCCCTTTTTCTTTGAAATTTTAACGTTTAATATCAATGAGAAATACTAATAAAGAACAATGACACTATTGTTTGTTGGAATCGAATGAATTCATTGAATAGAGGGTTTCATTGGCATTGATTTCACAATGAATATAATCATTAAGCAAGACACAAAAGATAGTTTCATAGTCTTTTTGCATAAAAAAATGGTCTTTGGGACAAGAGGCAATCCTTTTTAGCTTTTTTGCGAATTGAATATATCATTATTCATGAGTTTAAACCACTTAACATTAGTACGGACAGCAAGCAAACCAAGAGGAATGACTGCTTTGGATGATACAAGTAAACACATTTAGAGTTTTAATGGTGTTTAGACTTTGTTTGTTTTAATTAATATACTAGATAGTTTTGCCATAGTTGTTAATTTTATTTATGATCGTGTATTAAAAAAGTGTGTTTTGGAATCAAAAAAAGGAACCTCATTGACTAGAAATGATGGGAGAGACTCCTTTTTCATGGAATTTAACGTTTTTAATATCAATGAGAAATACTAATAAAGAACAATGACACTATTGTTTGTTGGAATCGAATGAATTCATTCAATGAATAGAGGGTTCATTGGCATTGATTTCACAATGAATATAATCATTAAGCAAGACACAAAAGATAGTTTCATAGTCTTTGCATAAAAAAATGGTCTTTGGGACAAGAGGCAATCCTTTTTAGCTTTTTTTTGCGAATTGAATATATCATTATTCATGAGTTAAACCACTTAACATTAGTACGGACAGCAAAACCAAGAGGGAATGACTGCTTTGGATGATACAAGTAAACACATTTAGAGTTTTAATGTGTGTTTAGACTTGTTTGTTTTAATTAATATACTAGATAGTTTTGCCATAGTTGTTAATTTTTATGATCGTTGTATTAAAAAGTGTGTGTTTGGAATCAAAAAAGGAACCTCATTGACTAGAAATGATGGGAGAGACTCCTTTTTCTTGGAATTTAACGTTTAATATCAATGAGAAATACTAATAAAGAACAATGACACTATTGTTTGTTGGAATCGAATGAATTCATTGAATAGAGGGTTCATTGGCATTGATTTCACAATGAATATAATCATTAAGCAAGACACAAAAAAGATAGTTTCATAGTCTTTGCATAAAAAAATGGTCTTTGGGACAAGAGGCAATCCTTTTTAGCTTTTTGCGAATTGAATATATCATTATTCATGAGTTAAACCACTTAACATTAGTACGGACAGCAAAACCAAGAGGAAATGACTGCTTTGGATGATACAAGTAAACACACATTTAGAGTTTTTAATGGTGTTTTTAGACTTGTTTTGTTTTAATTAATATAGATAGATAGTTTTGCCATAGTTGTTAATTTTATGATCGCTTGTATTAAAAAAAGTGTGTTTGGAATCAAAAAAAGGAACCTCATTGACTAGAAATGATGGGAGAGACTCCTTTTTTCATGGAATTTAACGTTTTTAATATCAATGAGAAATACTAATAAAGAACAATGACACTATTGTTTGTTGGAATCGAATGAATTCATTGAATAGAGGGTTCATTGGCATTGATTTCACAATGAATATAATCATTAAGCAAGACACAAAAGATAGTTTCATAGTCTTTGCATAAAAAATGGTCTTTTGGGACAAGAGGCAATCCTTTTTAGCTTTTTTTGCGAATTGAATATATCATTATTCATGAGTTAAACCACTTAACATTAACATTAGTACGGACAGCAAACCAAGAGAGGAATGACTGCTTTGGATGATACAAGTAAACACATTTAGAGTTTTAATGGTGTTTAGACTTTTTTTGTTTTAATTAATATACTAGATAGTTTTTGCCATAGTTGTTAATTTTTATGATCGTTGTATTAAAAAAGTGTGTTTGGAATCAAAAAAAAAGGAACCTCATTGACTAGAAATGATGGGAGAGACTCCTTTTTCTTGGAATTTAACGTTTAATATCAATGAGAAATACTAATAAAGAACAATGACACTATTGTTTGTTGGAATCGAATGAATTCATTGAAATAGAGGGTTCATTGGCATTGATTTCACAATGAATATAATCATTAAGCAAGACACAAAAAAAGATAGTTTCATAGTCTTTGCATAAAAAATGGTCTTTTTGGGACAAGAGGCAATCCTTTTTAGCTTTTTTGCGAATTGAATATATCATTATTCATGAGTTAAACCACTTAACATTAGAGTACGGACAGCAAACCAAGAGGAATGACTGCTTTGGATGATATACAAGTAAACACATTTAGAGTTTTAAATGGTGTTTTAGACTTGTTTTTTTTAATTAATATACTAGATAGTTTTGCCATAGTTGTTAATTTTATGATCGCTGTATTAAAAAGTGTGTTTGGAATCAAAAAAGGAACCTCATTGACTAGAAATGATGGGAGAGACTCCTTTTTCTCTTGGAATTTAACGTTTAATATCAATGAGAAATACTAATAAAGAACAATGACACTATTGTTTTGTTGGAATCGAATGAATTCATTGAATAGAGGGTTCATTGGCATTGATTTCACAATGAAATATAATCATTAAGCAAGACACAAAAGATAGTTTCATAGTCTTTGCATAAAAAATGGTCTTTGGGCAAGAGGCAATCCTTTTTTAGCTTTTTGCGAATTGAATATATCATTATTCATGAGTTAAACCACTTAACATTAGTACGGACAGCAGCAAACCAAGAGGAATGACTGCTGCTTGGATGATACAAGTAAACACATTTAGAGTTTTAATGGTGTTTTAGACTTGTTTGTTTTAATTAATATACTAGATAGTTTTTGCCATAGTTGTTAATTTTATGATCGCTGTATTAAAAAAAGTGTGTTTGGAATGAAAAAAAAAGGAACCTCATTGACTAGAAATGATGGTGGAGAGACTCCTTTTTCTTGGAATTTAACGTTTAAATATCAATGAGAAATACTAATAAAGAACAATGACACTATTGTTTGTTGGAATCGAATGAATTCATTGAATAGAGGGTTCATTGGCATTGATTTCACAATGAATATAATCATTAAGCAAGACACAAAAGATAGTTTCATAGTCTTTGCATAAAAAAATGGTCTTTGGGGACAAGAGGCAATCCTTTTTAGCTTTTTTGCGAATTGAATATATCATTATTCATGAGTTAAACCACTTAACATTAGTACGGACAGCAAACCAAGAGGAATGACTGCTTTGGATGATACAAGTAAACACATTTAGAGTTTTAATGGTGTTTAGACTTGTTTTTTTTTAATTATATATACTAGATAGTTTTGCCATAGTTGTTAATTTTATGATCGTTGTATTAAAAAGTGTGTTTTGGAATCAAAAAAGGAACCTCTCATTGACTAGAAATGATGGGAGAGACTCCTTTTTCTTGGAAATTTAACGTTTAATACAATCAATGAGAAATACTAATAAAGAACAATGACACTATTGTTTGTTGGAATCGAATGAATTCATTGAATAGAGGGTTCATTGGCATTGATTTCACAATGAATGAATATATAATCATTAAGCAAGTTTCACACACAAAAAAGATAGTTTTCATAGTCTTTGCTTTGCATAAAAAATGGTGGTCTTTGGGACAAGAGGCAATCCTTTTTAGCTTTTTGCGAATTGAATATATCATTATTCATGAGTTGTATTTAAAACCACTTAACATTTAGTACGGACAGCAAACCAAGAGGAATGACTGCTTTGGATGATACAAGTAAAACACATTTAGAGTTTTTTAATGGTGTGTTTTAGACTTGCAATCCTTTTTTTTGTTTTAATTAATATACTAGATAGTTTTGCCATAGTTGTTTTAATTTTATGATCGCTGTAGTTGTTAAATGATGTGTTGTTTGGAATCAAAAAAAGGAACCTCATTGACTAGAAATGATGGGAGAGAGAGACCTTTTTCTTGGAATTTAACGTTTTAATATCAATGAGAAATACTAATAAAAGAACAATGACACTATTGTTTGTTGGAATCGAATGAATTCATTGAATAGAGGGTTCATTGGCATTGATTTCACAATGAATATATAATCATTAAGCAAGACACAAAAGATAGTTTCATAGTCTTTGCATAAAAAAATGGTCTTTGGGGGACAAGAGGCAATCCTTTTTAGCTTTTTTTGCGAATTGAAATATATCATTATTCATGAGTTAAACCACTTAACATTAGTACGGACAGCAAACCAAGAGGAATGACTGACTGCTTTGGATGATACAAGTAAACACATTTAGAGTTTTAAATGTGTTTTAGACTTTGTTTGTTTTTTAATTAATATACTAGATAGTTTTGCCATAGTTGTTAATTTTATGATCGTTGTATTAAAAAGTGTGTTTGGAATCAAAAAAGGAACCTCATTGACTAGAAATGATGGGAGAGAGACTCCTTTTTTCTTGGAATTTAACGTTTAATATCAATGAGAAATACTAATAAAGAACAATGACACTATTGTTTGTTGGAATCGAATGAATTCATTGAATAGAGGGTTCATTGGCATTGATTTCACAATGAATATAATCATTAAGCAAGACACAAAAGATAGTTTCATAGTCTTTGCATAAAAAAATGGTCTTTGGGGACAAGAGGCAATCCTTTTTAGCTTTTTGCGAATTGAATATATCATTATTCATGAGTTAAACCACTTAACATTAGTACGGACAGCAAACCAAGAGGAATGACTGCTTTGGATGATACAAGTAAAACACATTTTAGAGTTTTAATGGTGTTTAGACTTTGTTTGTTTTAATTTAATATACTAGATAGTTTTGCCATAGTTGTTTAATTTTTATGATCGTTGTGTATTAAAAAAAGTGTGTTTGGAATCAAAAAAAGGAACCTCATTGACTAGAAATGATGGGGAGAGACTCTCTTTTTCTTGGAATTTAACGTTTAAATATCAATGAGAAATACTACTAAAAAAGAACAATGACACTATTGTTTGTTGGAATCGAATGAATTCATTGAATAGAGGGTTTCATTGGCATTGATTTCACAATGAATATAATCATTAAGCAAGACACAAAAAGATAGTTTCATAGTCTTTGCATAAAAAATGGTCTTTGGGACAAGAGGCAATCCTTTTTTTAGCTTTTTTGCGAATTGAAATATATCATTATTCATGAGTTTAAACCACTTAACATTAGTACGGACAGCAAACCAAGAGGAATGACTGCTTTGGATGATACAAGTAAACACATTTAGAGTTTTAATGGTGTTTAGACTTAGACTTTTTTTAATTTTTAATTAATATACTAGATAGTTTTGCCATAGTTGTTAATTTTATGATCGTTGTATTAAAAAGTGTGTTTGGAATCAAAAAAAAGAACCTCATTGACTAGAAATGATGGGAGAGACTCCTTTTTCTTGGAATTTTAACGTTTAATATCAATGAGAAATACTAATAAAGAACAATGACACTATTGTTTGTTGGAATCGAATGAATTCATTGAATATAGAGGGTTCATTGGCATTGATTTCACAATGAATATAATCATTAAGCAAGACACAAAAGATAGTTTCATAGTCTTTTTGCATAAAAAATGGTCTTTGGGACAAGAGGCAATCCTTTTTTTAGCTTTTTGCGAATTGAATATATCATTATTCATGAGTTTAAACCACTTAACATTAGTACGGACAGCAAACCAAGAGGAATGACTGCTTTGGATGATATAAGTAAACACATTTAGAGTTTTTAAATGGTGTTTAGACTTGTTTGTTTTTAATTAATATACTAGATAGTTTTGCCCATAGTTGTTTAATTTTTATGATCGTTGTATTAAAAAGTGTGTGTTTTGGAATCAAAAAAGGAACCTCATTGACTAGAAAAATGATGGGAGAGAGACTCCTTTTTCTTGGAATTTAACGTTTAATATCAATGAGAAAATACTAATAAAGAACAATGACACTATTGTTTGTTGGAATCGAATGAATTCATTGAATAGAGGGTTCATTGGCATTGATTTCACAATGAATATAATCATTAAGCAAGACACAAAAAGATAGTTTCATAGTCTTTGCATAAAAAAATGGTCTTTGGGACAAGAGGCAATCCTTTTTAGCTTTTTTTTTGCGAATTGAATATATCATTATTCATGAGTTAAACCACTTAACATTAGTACGGACAGCAAACCAAGAGGAATGATGACTGCTTTGGATGATATAAGTAAAACACATTTAGAGTTTTAATGGTGTTTTTAGACTTGTTTGTTTTTAATTATATATACTAGATAGTTTTGCCATAGTTGTTTAATTTTATGATCGCGTTGTATTAAAAAGTGTGTTTGGAATCAAAAAAAGGAACCTCATTGACTAGAAATGATGGAGAGAGACTCCTTTTTCTTGGAATTTTAACGTTTAATATCAATGATGAGAAATACTAATAAAGAACAATGACACTATTGTTTGTTGGAATCGAATGAATTCATTGAATAGAGGGTTCATTGGCATTGATTTCACAATGAATATAATCATTAAGCAAGACACAAAAGATAGTTTCATAGTCTTTGCATAAAAAATGGTCTTTTTGGGACAAGAGGCAATCCTTTTTAGCTTTTTGCGAATTGAATATATCATTATTCATGAGTTAAAACCACTTAACATTAGTACGACAAACAAACCAAGAGGAATGACTGCTTTGGATGATACAAGTAAACACATTTAGAGTTTTAATGGTGTTTAGACTTGTTTTTGTTTTAATTAATATACTAGATATAGTTTTTGCCATAGTTGTTAATTTTATGATCGCTGTATTAAAAAAGTGTGTTTGGAATCAAAAAAGGAACCTCATTGACTAGAAATGATGGGAGAGACTCCCTTTTTTCTTGGAATTTAACGTTTTAATATCAATGAGAAATACTAATAAAGAACAATGACACTATTGTTTGTTGGAATCGAAATGAATTCATTGAATATAGAGGGTTCATTGGCATTTGATTTCACAATGAATATAATCATTAAGCAAGACACACAAAAGATAGTTTCATAGTCTTTGCATAAAAAAATGGTCTTTTGGGACAAGAGGCAATCCTTTTTAGCTTTTTTGCGAATTGAATATATCATTATTCATGAGTTTAAACCACTTAACATTAGTACGGACAGCAAACCAAGAGGAATGACTGCTTTGGATGATATAAGTAAAACACATTTTAGAGTTTTAATGGTGTTTAGACTTGTTTGTTTTAATTAATATACTTAGATAGTTTTGCCATAGTTGTTTAATTTTATGATCGCTGTATTAAAAAGTGTGTTTGGAATCAAAAAAAGGAACCTCATTGACTAGAAATGATGGGAGAGACTCCTTTTTTTTCTTGGAATTTAACGTTTAATATCAATGAGAAATACTAATAATAAAGAACAATGACACTATTGTTTGTTGGAATCGAATGAATTCATTGAATAGAGGGTTCATTGGCATTGATTTCACAATGAATATAATCATTAAGCAAGACACAAAAGATAGTTTCATAGTCTTTGCATAAAAAATGGTCTTTGGGACAAAGAGGCAATCCAATTTTTTTTAGCTTTTTGCGAATTGAATATATCATTATTCATGAGTTTTAAACCACTTAACATTATTAGTAGACGAGACAGCAAACCAAGAGGAATGACTGCTTTGGATGATACAAGTAAACACATTTAGAGTTTTAATGTGTGTTTAGACTTGTTTGTTTTTAATTAATATACTAGATAGTTTTTGCCATAGTTGTTAATTTTATGATCGTTGTATTTAAAAAGTGTGTTTGGAATCAAAAAAAAGGAACCTCATTGACTAGAAATGATGGGAGAGACTCCTTTTTCTCATGGAATTTAACGTTTAATATCAATGAGAAAATACTAATAAAGAACAATGACACTATTGTTTGTTTGTTGGAATCGAATGAATTCATTGAATAGAGGGTTCATTGGCATTGATTTCACAATGAATATAATCATTAAGCAAGACACACAAAAGATAGTTTCATAGTCTTTGCATAAAAAATGGTCTTTGGGACAAGAGGCAATCCTTTTTTAGCTTTTTTGCGAATTGAATATATCATTATTCATGAGTTAAACCACTTAACATTAGTACGGACAGCAAACCAAGAGGAATGACTGCTTTGGATGATACAAGTAAACACATTTAGAGTTTTAATGGTGTTTTTAGACTTGTTTGTTTTAATTAATATACTAGATAGTTTTGCCATATAGTTGTTAATTTTATGATCGCTGTGTTTAAAAAAGTGTGTTTGGAATCAAAAAAAGGAACCTCATTGACTAGAAATGATGATGGGAGAGACTCCTTTTTCTTGGAAATTTAACGTTTAATATCAATGAGAAAATACTAATAAAGAACAATGACACTATTGTTTGTTGGAATCGAATGAATTCATTGAAATAGAGGGTTCATTGGCATTGATTTCACAATGAATATAATCATTAAGCAAGACACACAAAAGATAGTTTCATAGTCTTTGCATAAAAAATGGTCTTTGGGACAAGAGGCAATCCTTTTTAGCTTTTTTGCGAATTGAATATATCATTATTCATGAGTTAAACCACTTAACATTAGTACGGACAGCAAACCAAGAGGAATGACTGCTTTTGGATGATACAAGTAAACACATTTAGAGTTTTAATGGTGTTTAGACTTGTTTGTTTTAATTAATATACTAGATAGTTTTGCCATAGTTGTTAATTTTATGATCGTTGTATTAAAAAGTGTGTTTGGAATCAAAAAAGGAACCTCATTGACTAGAAAATGATGGGAGAGACTCCTTTTTCTTGGAATTTAACGTTTAATATCAATGAGAAATACTAATAAAGAACAATGACACTATTGTTTGTTGGAATCGAATGAATTCATTTGAATAGAGGGTTCATTGGCATTGATTTCACAATGAATATAATCATTAAGCAAGACACAAAAGATAGTTTCATAGTCTTTGCATAAAAAAATGGTCTTTGGGACAAGAGGCAATCCTTTTTAGCTTTTTGCGAATTGAATATATCATTATTCATGAGTTAAAACCACTTAACATTAGTACGGACAGCAAACCAAAGAGGAATGACTGCTTTGGATGATACAAGTAAACACATTTAGAGTTTTTAATGGTGTTTTAGACTTGTTTGTTTTAATTAATATACTAGATAGTTTTGCCATAGTTGTTAATTTTATGATCGCTGTATAAAAAAGTGTGTTTGGAATCAAAAAAGGAACCTCATTGACTAGAAATGATGGGAGAGACTCCTTTTTTCTTGGAATTTAAACGTTTAATATCAATGAGAAATACTAATAAAGAACAATGACACTATTGTTTGTTGGAATCGAATGAATTCATTGAATAGAGGGTTCATTGGCATTGATTTTCACAATGAATATAATCATTAAGCAAGACACAAAAGATAGTTTCATAGTCTTTGCATAAAAAAATGGTCTTTGGGACAAGAGGCAATCTTTTTTAGCTTTTTGCGAATTGAATATATCATTATTCATGAGTTAAACCACTTAACATTAGTACGGACAGCACCAAGAGGAATGACTGCTTTGGATGATACAAGTAAACACATTTAGAGTTTTAATGGTGTTTAGACTTGTTTGTTTTAATTAATATACTAGATAGTTTTGCCATAGTTGTTAATTTTATGATCGCTCTTTGTATTAAAAAGTGTGTTTGGAATCAAAAAAGGAACCTCATTGACTAGAAATGATGGGAGAGACTCCTTTTTTCTTGGAATTTAACGTTTAATATCAATGAGAAATACTAATAAAGAACAATGACACTATTGTTTGTTGGAATCGAATGAATTCATTGAATAGAGGGTTCATTGGCATTGATTTCACAATGAATATAATCATTAAGCAAGACACAAAAGATAGTTTTCATAGTCTTTGCATAAAAAAATGGTCTTTGGGACAAGAGGCAATCCTTTTTAGCTTTTTTGCGAATTGAATATATCATTATTCATGAGTTTAAACCACTTAACATTAGTACGGACAGCAAACCAAGAGAAATGACTGCTTTGGATGATACAAGTAAACACATTTAGAGTTTTAATGGTGTTTAGACTTGTTTTGTTTTAATTAATATACTAGATAGTTTTGCCATAGTTGTTAATTTTATGATCGTTGTATAAAAAAAGTGTGTTTGGAATCAAAAAAGGAACCTCATTGACTATTGAAATGATGGGAGAGACTCCTTTTTCATGGAATTTAACGTTTAAATATCAATGAGAAATACTAATAAAGAAAACAATGACACTATTGTTTGTTGGAATCGAATGAATTCATTGGAATAGAGGGTTCATTGGCATTGATTTCACAATGAATATAATCATTAAGCAAGACACAAAAAGATAGTTTCATAGTCTTTGCATAAAAAATGGTCTTTGGGACAAAGAGGCAATCCCTTTTTAGCTTTTTGCGAATTGAATATATCATTATTCATGAGTTAAACCACTTAACATTAGTACGGACAGCAAACCAAGAGGAATGACTGCTTTGGATGATACAAGTAAACACATTTAGAGTTTTAATGGTGTTTAGACTTGTTTGTTTTAATTAATATACTAGATAGTTTTGCCATAGTTGTTAATTTTATGATCGTTGTATTAAAAAGTGTGTTTGGAATCAAAAAAAGGAACCTCATTGACTAGAAATGATGGGAGAGACTCCTTTTTCATGGAATTTAACGTTTTAATATCAATGAGAAATACTAATAAAGAACAATGACACTATTGTTTTGTTGGAATCGAATGAATTCATTGAATAGAGGGTTCATTGGCATTGATTTCACAATGAATATAATCATTAAGCAAGACACAAAAGATAGTTTCATAGTCTTTGCATAAAAAATGGTCTTTGGGACAAGAGGCAATCCTTTTTAGCTTTTTGCGAATTGAATATATCATTATTCATGAGTTAAACCACTTAACATTAGTACGGACAGCAAACCAAGAGGAATGACTGCTTTTTGGATGATACAAGTAAACACATTTAGAGTTTTAATGGTGTTTTAGACTTGTTTGTATTTTTAATTAATATACTAGATAGTTTTGCCATAGTTGTTAATTTTATGATCGCTTGTATTAAAAAGTGTGTGTTTGGAATCAAAAAAAGGAACCTCATTGACTAGAAAATGATGGGGAGAGACTCCTTTTTCTTGGAATTTAACGTTTAAATATCAATGAGAAAATACTAATAAAGAACAATGACACTATTGTTTGTTGGAATCGAATGAATTCATCCATTGAAAATAGAGGGTTCATTGGCATTGATTTCACAAATGAATATAATCATTAAGCAAGACACAAAAGATAGTTTTCATAGTCTTTGCATATAAAAAATGGTCTTTGGGACAAGAGGCAATCCTTTTTAGCTTTTTGCGAATTTGAAATATATCATTATTCATGAGTTAAACCACTTAACATTAGTACGGAAGCAAACCCAAGAGGAATGACTGCTTTGGATGATACAAGTAAACACATTTAGAGTTTTAATGGTTTGTTTAGACTTGTTTTGTTTTAATTAATATACTAGATAGTTTTATTCAGCCATAGTTGTTAATTTGATGATCGCATGTGTATTAAAAAGTGTGTTTGGAATCAAAAAAGGATCCTCATTGACTAGAAATGATGGGAGAGACTCCTTTTTCTTGGAATTTAAACGTTTAATATCAATGAGAAATACTAATAAAGAACAATGACACATTGTTTGTTGGAATCGAATGAATTCATTGAATAGAGGGTTCATTGGCATTGATTTCACAATGAATATAATCATTAAGCAAGACACAAAAGATAGTTTCATAGTCTTTGCATAAAAAAAATGGTCTTTTGGGACAAGAGGCAATCCTTTTTTAGCTTTTTGCGAATTGAATATATCATTATTCATGAGTTAAACCACTTAACATTAGTACGGACAAGCAAACCAAGAGGAATGACTGCTTTGGATGATATAAGTAAACACATTTAGAGTTTTAATGGTGTTTAGACTTGTTTGTTTTAATTAATATACTAGATAGTTTTGCCATAGTTGTTAATTTTATGATCGTTGTATTAAAAAAGTGTGTTTGGAATCAAAAAAGGAACCTCATTGACTAGAAATGATGGGAGAGACTCCTTTTTCTTGGAATTTAACGTTTAATATCAATGAAAATACTAATAAAGAACAATGACACTATTGTTTTGTTGGAATCGAATGAATTCATTGAATAGAGGGTTCATTGGCATTGATTTCACAATGAATATAATCATTAAGCAAGACACAAAAGATAGTTTCATAGTCTTTGCATAAAAAAATGGTCTTTGGGACAAGAGGCAATCCTTTTTAGCTTTTTGCGAAATTGAATATATCATTATTCATGAGTTAAACCACTTAACATTAGTACGGACGGACAGCAAACCAAGAGGAATGACTGCTTTGGATGATATAAGTAAAGCACATTTAGAGTTTTAATCATGGTGTTTAGACTTGTTTGTTTTAATTAATTATACTAGATAGTTTTGCCATAGTTGTTAATTTTATGATCGCTGTATTAAAAAGTGTGTTTGGAATCAAAAAAGGAACCTCATTGACTAGAAATGATGGGAGAGACTCCTTTTTTCTTGGAATTTAACGTTTAATATCAATGAGAAATACTAATAAAGAACAATGACACTATTGTTTTTTGTTGGAATCGAATGAATATTCATTGAATAGAGGGTTCAATTGGCATTGATTTCACAATGAATATAATCATTAAGCAAGACACAAAAGATAGTTTCATAGTCTTTGCATAAAAAAATGGTCTTTGGGACAAGAGGCAATCCTTTTTAGCTTTTTTGCGAATTGAATATATCATTATTCATGAGTTAAACCACATAACATTAGTACGGACAGCAAACCAAGAGGAATGACTGCTTTGGATGATACAAGTAAACACATTTAGAGTTTTTAATGGTGTTTTAGAGACTTGTTTGTTTTAATTAATAATACTAGATAGTTTTGCCATAGTTGTTAATTTGATGATCGCTGTGGTTAAAAAGTGTGTTTGGAATCAAAAAAAAGGAACCTCATTGACTAAATGATGATTGGGAGAGACTCCTTTTTCTTGGAATTTAACGGTTTAATATCAATGAGAAATATACTAAATAAAGAACAATGACACTATTGTTTGTTGAATCGAATGAATTCATTGAATAGAGGGTTCATTGGCATTGATTTCACAATGAATATAATCATTAAGCAAGACACAAAGATAGTTTCATAGTCTTTGCATAAAAAAATTGGTCTTTGGGGACAAGAGGCAATCCTTTTTAGCTTTTTGCGAATTTGAATATATCATTATCTCATGAGTTTAAACCACTTAACATTAGTAACGGACAGCAAACCAAGAGGAATGACTGCTTTGGATGATATAAGTAACAAATTTAGAGTTTTAATGGTGTTTAGACTTGTTTGTTTTAATTAATATACTAGATAGTTTTGCCATAGTTGTTAATTTTATGATCGTTTATATAAAAAGTGTGTTTGGAATCTCAAAAAAGGAACCTCATTGACTAGAAATGATGGGAGAGACTCCTTTTTTTCTTGAATTTACCGTTTAATATCAATAGAGAAAAATGCGATAATATAGATACAATGGACACTATTGTTTGTATGTAATCGAAATGAATTCAATGGAATATAGGGTTCATTGATTTGGCATTGTTTTCACAGATGAATATAGTCGTTAATGCCCAAGACACAGAAGATAGTTACTTACTCTTTTGCATATATAAAAATGTCTATGGTGCAAGAGGCAAACCTATTTCTAGCTTTTTTGCGAAGGGAAATTATATCATTATAAGAGTTAAAACCGACTTAACATTAGTCTCGGACAGCAAACTCAAAAGAGGAATGATGCTTGGATGATGCAAGGTTAACACATTTAGGTTTTTCATGGTGTTTAGACTTGTTTGTTTTTAATTGAATAGTACTCAGATAGTTTTGCCATAGTTGTTAATTTTTATGATGCCCCGTTGTATTTAATAAAGTAGTGCTTTGGAATAAAAAAATAGGAATCGTATGAACTAGAATGATGGGGGAGAGAGCGATGAGACTGCCTTTTTCTTTTGGACTTTATTCGTTTATATATCATTGAGGATAATCACTAATAATGATCAATGACACTATTGTTTGTTTGGATTCGACTATGGATTCATTGAATATGAGGGTTTCATTGCATTGATTTCGCCGAATTGAATAATCATTATTCATGTTAAACCACTTAACATAGTAGAAAAACCAA
>JBAPLH010000526.1:0-37474 GCA_037897445.1 Ceriops zippeliana
CACGACAAAGATGCAAAGGTTGCCTTGTTTAACAAGAATGTAATTATGGAAATATTCTGTGGGGACTAGGTGGTTTCTTTATGACAACGGCTACTAGGCAAGTCAATCCAGCGTTGAAAATTGATGTGAGCCATTGAACAGGGATTCCACGTAAAAACAAAAAGGGTTTAAACAATAAATAAAGGTTTTAATGATATAAGAAAATCCTGTTTTGAGTAGGAATTCCAAAGTCAGTTTAGTGCTAATTAGGATTTCCAATTCAAAATTCAATCTAAACCTCGTGCACCGCTACATAAGGAATCTTGGTCTCCCCTCTTTCTCTCTGCCCGGAGAAGTTGCCGTTGCGATTTTGTTGTGTTTACTTATTGCTAACAAGATGAAGAAATTGTTATTGAACCGCGTGCTACCCACAAACACGGTCAAAACAAATGAAGAAGCCGTTGCTGCTGCTAAGCCTGCCCGTGCAAAGGACAATGGCTGCAATTCCCACAAGTCTTTGGAACAGTTGATGAGACAGCCGTATACAGAGAAGGATTTCATTGACGATGGACAATATATGACTCCTACGTTTTCTCAAAAGGAGGATATATCAACACAATAGCGAGAGTTTTCTAGTTCGTGCAACTAGGAAGGCGTTCTGGACCCTCTGCCCTCGTGGCTTCAACAGGAAATTCTCAAATATGGGGAATTTGCCCAAGCAACTTACAATTCCTTTGATTTTGATCCTCTGTCTGAATACTGCGGAAGCTGCAAGTATAACAAGAGCAAGCTTTTTCAAGAATTAGGTCTTACTCATCATGGTTATGAGGTGACCAAGTACTTTTATGCAATGTCCCATGTCCACCTGCCTAAATGGCTCAAGAGGTCTAGTCCTACTTGGAGTCAGCAACGATGATGAATCCAGAAGGATTGGGCGAAGAGACATAGTTGTGGTTTAACGAGGTACCATGGCATCGTCAGAGTGGCTATCCAATGTCAAGGCCTTTAAGGAGCCTATTGATGACAACCCTAATGTTAGGGTTGAGTGTGGATTTCTTAGCATGTACAAGTTAAGGGGTGCGCTTACTAGGTACAACAAGCTGAGTGCCTCTGAACAAGTTATGCAAGAAGTTGTAAGACTAGTCAACTTCTATTTGGAGCATGGTGATCGTGAGGTTAGCTTGATAATCACGGGTCATAGTTTAGGGGGTGCATTAGCACTCCTAAATGCTTACGAGGCAGCTACTTACATTCCTGATCTTCGAATCAGTGTCGTTACTTTTGGCGCACCAAGGGTTGGGAACTTGCCCTTTAAGCAAAGGTTTGACGAACTAAGAGTTCAAACCTTACGAGTCGTTATCAAACAAGATATAGCAATTGTCATCTTTATATGTCTAAATTTTATCCAATATAAATGCTTATAATTAAGAAAAATAGAATATAAAATATATTTTTTTTAAAAAAGTCTTAAAATTCCTTTTTCTATTGTTTTTTAAAAAAAAGATATATATATATATATATATATATATATATATATATATATATATATATATATATATATATATATATTTCTCTTCTTAAAAATACTCATAATTTAAACTTCTTTCTTATCTCGAATTTAAATGAAATATAAGTAAAAATCTATTTTTTAATAAATATAATCAACTCTACAATTGATCAATCTAATATCAAAATATATTAGCATTGTCTAATTTTGAAAAATAGCTTGTAAAACACTTATATTATAACATTTACTTGATTTTTTTATAAATATTTAAGTATTTAATTTAAATTATAGTATTTTTAGTAGACTTTCATTCTTTGTAGTATTTAACACTAACATAATAATTAGTCTATAATTTTTCTTAAAATTTTATTAAAATAAAATTTTAATGTGAATTTTTTTCTCTTTTTATTTTCTTAAAAATAAAAAATTACTATTAAAATTTTATTTTATTTAAAAAACTCATAATTTAAATTCAAATTTATTTTATTATTTAAATAAAATATAACAAACAATTCATTTATTAATAGATATTATAAGCTCTTATATCAAACAAATTCAATACTATTTTATATTAATATATTATTAAAGTTAAGAGAAATTAATGATTTTAAATAATTTTTTAAAGAAAAAAATTATACAACAACTTAAATTTACAACTTTTCTTTTTTATTTTTATTGAACTTCCAAAAATGTTAAAGTGTAATCAATAATCATATTAATTTCAATTACAATTAACTACATTTTTTAAACCTCAAATCTAACTCTTTTTGAGTTCTAATAAGTCTTTCACAATATTTTATGAATTGTTTTGAGAAAAAGTCAAATTATTATCACTTCAATAAAATAAATAATCAAAAAATGTATATTTTTAATAGACAAACAATTACATAACCATATGCACATATATTCATGTACTATCACAATTATTTGATAAAATAATTGGTCGGCATATACTTATTTAATGTAAAGTATATTTTCATTCAACTAAAATAATGTTAGCTTCAAAATAGTCATGAGAATTAAAATCAAACATAGCAAAATAATTGTGAATTGTTTTTTGCAAAGTAAAATATCCAATATTCATATACACAATATAAATATGTAATTATCAATTAAAAATAATATATATATATATATATACACGTAGCATAAACTATTTCAAGGTAAAATACATAATTTATGAGTTTGGTCACTCAATCCAATATGAAGTCCCTTACTACTGCAGTAAATGGTGTGTGCAATGACCATTAGTTTCACACCAAAAAAAAAAAAAAGAAGAAAAAAAGAACAGCAGCATCAAGCTCATGCATGCTACACACAGGGACATGGACGAAGACAAAAACTAAAAAAAGGATACCCATAAATCCATTGGCATGCCGAAATGCATGTGTCTTCTCAGGGGTTAAGCTCTTGATTTCCACGTAAAAAGTCTTTTGTTTGATAAATTTAGGAGGCATAACATCAGCTTTTTTGCATTAACTTTGCAAATGAGTTATTTTTTTATTCTTGTTCTGGCCATCATCACAATTTGTATTTGTAGCCCAAAGTCCAGCACCGCGACACTTCCCACCTCACAGAAAAAAGAGGAACTTCTTCTTCTTATTCTTCTTCTTCTTTTTTAACAAAAGAAAAGAAAAGAAAAGAAAAATCCTTTAGCAGCAATTATGCTAAATTTGTTATGTCCTCCCTAGCAGTAGCCAACAAATCATGGGAGAAAATCAATGTTTTATTGTCGACTTTATTAAAATTGCCATGACTGAGAATGAACAAGGGTTGGTAATTTCATGATTCACAAAAATTCTGGTCTATTAAGTTAATAATAATAATAATAATGAAAAGCCAAGAAAATTGGGAAAGAAATTTTGACTGACGCCCCTCTTCATTCCAATATTCTATATTATATATATACAATGTGTACCCTAAAAATTTCATAACTTTAGTCTCAATTTACCTAATTATGTGTAACTACTCAAAAATTACCAAATATAAAATATATACTAATAGACATAAGACTACCGAAACTTCAGCTACCAAATATTCACCCTAATACCCCCCCTCAAGTTGGAGCATGAAGATCTAAAATACCCAACTTACAAAGAATGACATCAAATGAACGTTTGCCAAGAGCTTTGGCAAGGATATCAATTAGTTAGTGAGACGAGGATACAAATTGAGGAAGAATGATACCATGGCGAATCTCATCATGAACAAAGTGACAATCAATCTCGATGTGCTTGGTGCGTTCATGAAACACAGTGTGGTGAGTAAGGTGAAGAACTGACTAACTATCACAATAAATCCGCATAGGAGATGAGTGAGGGATGCCAAGAGAAACTAACAAACCCTTGAGCCATTTCAATTCACAAGTCGTAGAGGCCAAAGATCGATACTCTGCCTCAGCCGAAGATCGAGATACAGTATGCTGTTTTTTCGTTTTCCAAGAAATTGGAGAATCCCTAAGGAAGACAAAATATATCGTCAAAGAACGTCGAGTCAGGGGGCAACTCGCCCAATCCGCATCACAATAAGCTGTAAGATGAAAAGAGGAATCAGAGCAGAGCAGGAGACCTTGCCCAAGATGAAGTTTTAAGAAATGAACAACCCGAAGGGCTGCCTCCCAATGACTGTGTCGTGGCTCTTGCATAAATTATGCTAAGATATGCACACAATAAGACAATTCAGGTCAAGTAATTATCAGGTAGATAAGACGACCAATAAGACGCCGATAAGACATAGGATTAGGAAGAGTCGCGTCTATAGTTAAAGCGAGGTGATGATTTTGCTCCATTGGTGTGCCTGCAGGTTTAGTACCTAACAAATCAGTCTCAGAAATAATATTAAGAGCATATTTTCTCTGACAAAGGAAAATCCTAGTTGAATTTCGTGCTACTTGAAGACCTAAGAAGTACTTCAATTTGCTAAGGTCTTTCATGTGGAAACAAGTATTCAAGTAAGTTTTAAACACCTGAATAGCATCACTATCAGTCTCACCTATCATCAGATCATCAATATAGACCAAAATGGTCAACTAAACTTTGCCATGCCGAAATGTGAACAAAGAATATTCTGAGCCAGATTACTGAAATCCATATTGAATCAGAGCCGTAGCAAGCTTGGCCCAACACCGCGGTACCTGTCACAGCCCGTAAAGAGACTTGTGTAAACGACACACTTTATCCGCTTCAGATGCCGTAAACCTTGGTGGAAACCGCATATAAACTTCCTCCTCAAGATCGCCATGCAAAAATGCATTGTGCACATCCATATGATGCAATTCCCATCCACAGATCGCTGTTATTACTAAGAAGGTACGAACCGTGACCATCTTTGCAGTAGGTGCAAATGTCTCATTATAATCAAGACCCTCGATCTAATGATTTTCAAAAACAACCAAGCGTGCCTTGTATCGCTCGATGGTTCCGTCTGCATGATACTTGATTTTGTACACCCATTTACTACTAAGAGCCTTCTTTCCCTTAGGCAAAGTAGCAACTATCCATGTCTCATTATCCTCTAGTGCTTGAACCTCCTTTTTCATTGCCTCACGCCAGCATGAATGCTGCATGACCTCTTTTAAACTGGTTGGTTTAATCCCTGTAGTTACTGCAGCCACAAATCGACGATGTGACAAGGAAAATTTTAACACAATTCACATAGTTTGTGATGAGATAGGGCGTACCTGAGGATGTCAAAGAAGAGAAAGGAGAACTCGAGGGACTGAGGGCAACTGTATGCAGCACATAATCATGCAAACGAACTGAAGGTTGTCGCGCTCGTTTGTCGCGTCCAAGATCGTCTACTGCACCCGTAACCTCTGCAACTTCCGGTACTGGTACGACCCCATCTGCTGTCATACCCTCTTCAACGGACTGTCCATTATATTCAGAGGCTAGCGGAGGTGCCTCAATCTCAGGCACATCCTCCAATATAGTAGACTCAATGACAGTAGGTAGGGAATCTGAAGTTGCTTGCTTGATAGAGTCCGTATGGGCAAAAGGAAACAGGTGCTCAAAAAACTCCACATCTTGACTTTCAAAATACACCCTCCACCCCTTTTTTACCATAAGGATAACCCATGAATATGCACTTATGACTTCGACTTGCAAACTTATCCTTTTCCTGATTAATGTTCTTAGCATAACATAAGCAACCAAATACTATAAGATGAGAAATAGATGGAGGGCTTCCAAACAAAATTTCATATGGAGTTTTTCCACCCAAAATTGATGATGGAGTACGATTAATTAAATATCCTGCAGTGAGAATGCATTCTCCCCAAAATTGAATAGGTAAGTTAGCCTAGAAATGGAGCGCCCTACCAATATTCAAAATGTGTCAATGTTTCCTCTCAACTCTTCCATTTTGTTAAGGTGTCTCAACCATGGAAGTTTGATGGATAAAATTTAATTTTACTTTTTTCATCAAAATGTTCACTGGTTGCAATAAGATTTGCATCAGTGGCAAAAGGAGAGAGAGATCGCCCACTGGTTTGACTTGGAAAGAGCCTGCTCAGCTGCTTGACTGACCCCGTTGTCGAAACAACAACTTAACTGGCTCAGCCGTGGCATCTTCACAACGGCGATGGCAAGGAGTGGCGAAGTGTTAACTGTCGGAGGCAAGGGCTCGTCACTCTCTTCCTCTTCTGTCTACGCCGTGGCCGCCGGCATGGCGCACTTGCGCATTGACTCGTCCGCACTCGATCAGCCCTCCGACCAAAACCAAATGCAGACCCTAAGTCGCTCAAACAGTCTCAAACCGCATTGCTTAAAACCCTAACCCTTCTCAAACTGCGTGCATCTCTAACGATTCTCCTCAACAATCTTCTCCACTCCTCCAATTCTGCCGCCATAGCTAGTCTCCTATGCGATACCCTAAACTCTTCGGTGACAGGAGATTTGAATTTGGATTCCATTGATGTTACCGAGGAGTCTGTGCTGTCCGGCATCTGTGCTGTTTTGGACCATGAAGCCACCGCTCTGTCGAAGGTTGTCGATGTGGTGGCGGCGTTGTCCTGTGAGGCGGTGCGGGGGATGTATAGGCGTTTAACTTGATAGACACTGGTGATGGTCATGTTGATAAGGACAGAGTTGAGGTTGCTAGTGACATCAAGGTATTGCTTAATGGGTCCAAGTTGGTGGGCAAGGTAGAGAGTGAATCGTTATCAAAAATCCCTATAATTAATGGGAAGTTGCGGGAAGTGGTGAGGTCGGTGCATTCCATAACACGTGCTGGGTTAAATTGCAGGGTCAGAGCCGGGAAAGATTTAGACCGGTGAAAACTTGTAAGGGCGTGTTACACGCATGAAAGGTGATTTTGATTCTGCCGTTTTAAACCAAACATGCCCATATAACAATGGCTATTAGGAAAATAAATTCAGCATTGAAATTTGATGTGAGTCCATATAAAAAAAAGGGTTAAAATAATAAATAAAAATTTTACCGTAAATTTTATTTTGAGTAGGAATTCTAAAATTCGTTGTTGATTAGGATGTCATTCAAAATTCTATCCAAACCCTGCGCCCCACTCTATAAGTAATCTTGGTCTCCACTCTTTTTCTTTGCCTAAAGAAGTTGTCGTTGCGATTTTGTTGTGTTTACTTATTGCTAACAAGATGAAGAAATTGTTATTGAACCGCGTGCTGCCCACGAACACGGTCAAAACAAATGAAGAAGTCGTTGCTGCTGCTAAGCCTGCCGGTGCAAAGGACAATGGCTGCCGTTCCCACAAGTCTTCGGAACAGTTGATGAGATAGCCGAATACAGAGAAGGATTTCATTGACGATGGACAATCTACGTTTTCTCAAAAGGAGGATATATCAGCACAATGGCGAGAGCTTTCTAGTTCGTGTAATTGGGAAGGCGTTCTAGACCCTCTGCCTTCGTGGCTTCGACGGAAAATTCTCAAATATGGGGAATTTGCCCAAGCAACTTACGATTCCTTTGATTTTGATCCTTTGTCTGAGTACTGTAGAAGTTGCCGATATAACAAGAGCAAGCTTTTTCAAGAATTAGGCCTTACTCATCATGGTTATGAGGTGACTAAGTACTTTTATGCAATGTCTCATGTCCACCTGCCTAAATGGCTCAAGAGGTCTAGTCCTACTTTGAGCAAAGACTCCAATTGGATGGGTTACATTGCAGTCAGTAACGATGATGAATCCGAAAGGATTGGGCGAAGAGACATAGTTGTAGCTTGGCGAGGTACCGTGGCACCGTTAGAGTGGCTATCCAATGTCAAGGCCTTTAAGGAGCCTATTGATGACAACCCTGATGTTAGGGTTGAGTGTGGATTTCTTAGCATGTACAAGTCAAGGGGTGCGCTTACTAGGTATAACAAGCTGAGTGCCTCTCAACAAGTTATGCAAGAAGTTGTAAGACTAGTCAACTTCTATTTGGAGCAAGGTGATCGTGAGGTTAGCTTGACAGTCACAGGTCACAGTTTAGGGGGTGCATTAGCACTCCTAAATGCTTACGAGGCAGCTACTTACATTCCTGATCTTCGAATTAGTGTCGTTACTTTTGGCGCACCAAGGGTTGGGAACTTGCCCTTCAAGCGAAGGCTCGACGAACTAAGAGTTAAAACCTTACGAGTCGTTATCAAGCAAGATATAGTGCCAAAATTACCAGGCATTTTCAGTGAGGAGATTCTCAAGACTTTTGGCACAATCACTGGAAGGTTCTTGTCGACTTACAGACATGTAGGAGCCGTATTAAAGCTCGATTTGTCTGCATCACCCTTTTTGAAGCGTAAAGCTAACCTGAGAGCATGTCATAATTTAGAGATATACCTCCATCTCCTGAATGGATATGTGGGGAAGAAAGCAAAGTTCCAATGGAGTGCTGGAAGAGATCTGGCATTGGTGAACAAAAGTTGTGATATGCTGATAGAAGAGTTAAAAATACCAAAGTATTGGTACTTTTCGCAATATAAAGGGCTCGTCGTGAATAAATAGGTAGATGGATTAAACCAAGTAGAGAGCCTGAAGACGTTCGTTCTCCATTTGGTGCTGAGTTATCTCCCCTTTGTCTCTATTTCTGTGTATCTAATTGTCTATAAACATTGTTTTTTGAATATTTATATTCCGTTTTCTCTTTCGATTTTGAAAAAGTCGTATCTATTTTGATTCGTTTATGAATACTTGTAGTCCAGCCTTTAGACCTATTACCCCTTTAAACCTATAAGATACAAACTAACAACTACATAATAAGTGTATCAACGAATTTGGCCTTATATAGTATTAACATATGCCCAAGTTGCCAATAGTGACAAATAATTTTTCTAGCAAAGTTCTGTGATTATGACAGCAGCAGCACAGCCTGCTATGAGTCCACACTCAAGTTGCCGCAGCTCTCTATTTATCTCCATCTATCGGTCTGTCGAATGTTAATGGATACTAATGAAAGTTCTCCCCCACCCAACCGTGCCCTCGTGGCCAGTGGTTACTAGCCAGCACGAGCGGTTACGTGGCCAATTTCCAGCATCTCACAATAACAATCTTCCCTTTATTCCAAAAGAAAAGAAAAAAAAATAATCACCTGCCCCTGCACAACACCAAATTATTTTTAACATTCAGATTTTCTCCACTTTTATAATAATAAATAATATATAAATACGCACACATTAAAAAACAAATGAATAAAATAGTAAAATGACTGTAGGAACCCCCATAGCCTCTTGTCTATTTTGTTTGTTAGCTTAACCCCTCCCATATTTTCCCTTCATATGAATAATAAAGCAACCAACTTACTTTAACTCTATAAAGTGCGAGATTATTTATAAAGTACAGCTTGTGTTATTTTTAAAATTTATAATATTAAAATATTAAAAAAATTTTGATTTATCTTTTTATATTGCAAAATTCAAGAACTAAATTATGAACAATATATATATATATATATCAAAACATCTTTTTTGGATTAAATTTAAGGAACAGTGGTTGATTAAAATTGAAATTACATAGTGATTTATCAAGGACTCTTTTATTATTAAAATAACATAATTATTAAATATGACAAATTTACAAAAGAGTCTATAACAGAAATTATTCTTGAGCCAAAATCTTTGGTATTTGAATGCTTAAATATAACAAATGCAAAATAAGAAAATAATAATAATAATGCACAAATCACTTTAATCTTATTAATGGAATATAATTTTAGGTTAAACAGTTCTTATATGTTACTAATCAAATTTTATGTTGTTAATTTACTTAATTATTATCAATTCATTCTGGTTTGATTTAATAAAAAAATTTATAATGTATCCTTTAAATTTAATATTTAATTCCTTAATTTTTAAATAGTATTAAGATTTTCAACATCTCTTCTCTCATATCATAAAATTAGGTATATTTAAGTTAAATTATTATTCATTTGCTAAGATTGAGAAAAAAAAAACCTCAAATTTTTCCTTTAGTCATGTTTTTGTTAAAAAATTCACCTATTTTTTAAAAAAAGGAAAAATACCACTCTTAAATTTTCTTTATTATTTTGTTGTAAAATAAAAAAAAAGGGTAAAAAAACCCTAAAATTACATTTTATTCTTTTTAAATACTTATAATTTAATTTTTTTATTTTCTTAAAAAATATATTTTCTTATCTATTAAAAAACTTATTAGACTTTGAGTTAAACAAAAGTAGTTCTCCTAATTTATATCTACCTAAGATTATAATTTGAAATTTTAAGAATATAAGTTTAAACTCTCAACCATTTTAAAAATAAAATAAAAAATACATATAATTTAAGTAATTTTTATTTTCTTAAAAAACCTATTAAAATAAATTTAATTTTACTAACCATTTTTTCATAAATCTAAAATGCTATAAAAGTAAACTTAGTTTAAACTGGTTCAATTAATTTTAAAATTTTAAATTATTTACTTTAACATTTTTATTAAATATTAAAGATTTGTACAATACACAAATTTAAATTTAATGTGCATTGCTATTATTAAAATTGAGATAAAACAATAACATGCTTATTTGACAATTAATTAATTTTAAGAATATTTTATTTTTTTGATACACTTTTTTTGTAATATTTGATATTATATAAGTAATTAATATGTAACATTTTTAATATTTTAATATAATTAAAATTTTAAAATATATCTAATTTACTTAATTATGATTTAATATATTTTAAAAAAATTTTAAAATTTATATTAATTGTCATCTTTATATATCTAAATTTTATCCAATATAAATGCTTATAATTAATAAAAATAGAATATAAAATATATTTTAAAAAAAGTCTTAAATTTCTGCATATGTAATTATCAATTAAAATAAATATATATATATATATATATATATATATATATATATATATATATTAATTCTGCATGTACCCTAAACTATTTCAAAGTAAAATACATAATTTGAGTTTGGTCACTCAATCCAATATGAAGTGCCTTACTGCTGCAGTAAATGGTGTGTGCAATGACCATTAATTTCACCCAAAAAAAAAAAGAAGAAAAAAAAAGAAGCAGCATCGGGCTCATGCATGCTACACACAAGCACAGGGACGAAGACAAAAACTAAAAGAAGGATACCCATAAAATCCATTGGCATGCCGAAATGCATGTGTATTCTCGAGGGGTTGAGCTCTTGATTTCCACGCAAAAAGTCTTTTGTTTGATAAATTTAGGGAGGCATAACTTCAGCTTTTTTGCATTAACTTTGCGAATGAGTTATTTTTTTATTTTTGTTCTGGCCATCATCACAATTTGTCCCACAGAAAAAAGAGGATCTTCTTCTTCTTCTTCTTCTTCTTCTTCTTCTTTAACCAAAAAAAAAAAAAAAAAACAGAAAAATCCTTTAGCGGCAATTATGCTAAATTTGGTATGTCCTACCTAGCAGTAGCCAACAAATTATGAGAGAAAATCAATATTTATTGTCGACTTTATTAAAATTACCATGAATAAGAATGAACAAGGGTTGGTAATTTCATGATTCACAAAAATTTTAGTCTATTAAACTAATAATAATAATAATAATAATAATAATTACCACCTTCCTTTTTATCTCTCTCTGTTTGTGTGTAGGAAACTAACAGTAAATAAAAAATTTAATTTTTCTTTTTTCATCAAAATGTTCACTGGTTGTAATAAGATTTGCCTCAGTAGCAAAAGGAGAGAGAGATCGCCCACTGGTTTGACTTGGAAAGAGCCTTTGATCATATTCCATCGAACGGCACAGCCCATGAGCTGACCTGACGCTATTACTCTTTATTTTTTCGACTTGAATAACCAAAAAAATTCAACATATTGATTTTGTGCCACACGGAGAAATAACCCATCCCACCCCTCCGCCAAAAAAAAAAAGAAAGCCCAAAACCCTAGCGCTCAGCTGCTTGACTGACCCCGTTGTCGAAACAACTTAACTGGCTCGGCCGTGGCATCTTCACAACGGCGATGGCAAGGAGTGGCAAAGTGTTAACTGTCGGAGGCAAGGGCTCGTCCCTCTCTTCCTCTTCTGTCTATGCCGTGGCCGCCGGCATGGCGCACTTGCCCATTTACTCGTCCGCACTCGATCGGCCCTCCGACCAAAACCAAAAATGCAGACCCTAAGTCGCTCAAACAGTCTCAAACTGCATTGCTTAAAACCCTAACCCCTCTCGAACTGCGTGCATCTCTAACGATTCTCCTCAACAATCTTCTCCACTCCTCCAATTCTGCCGCCATAGCTAGTCTCCTATGCGATACCCTAAATTCTTCGGTGACGGGAGATTCGAACTGTTTTGGACCATGAAGCCACCGCTCTGTCGAAGGTTGTCGATGTGGTGGCGGCGTTGTCCTGTGAGGCGGTGCGGGGGATGTATCGGCGTTTAACTTGATAGACACTGGTGATGGTCATGTTGATAAGGACAGAGTTGGGGTTGCTAGTGACATCAAGGTATTGCTTAATGGGTCCAAGTTGGTGGGCAAGGTAGAGAGTGAATCGTTATCAAAAATCCCTATAATTAATGGGAAGTTGCGGGAAGTGCTGAGGTCGGTGCATTCCATAACACGTGCTCGGTTAAATTGCAGGGTCAGAGCCGGGAAAGATTTAGACCGGTGAAAACTTGTAAGGGCGTGTTTGATTCTGTCGCATGAAGTGGAGTTTTAGTACGTGATTTATGTCAATTTTAGGTTGGCCATCTAAGTCTACCAAACGCTCATTAAAGTTGTCTACATGTAACCAATCATGCCATGTTGAGAACTAAGGACTTCCATTTTAAACCAAACATGCCCCATATAACAATGGCTATTTGGTAAGTAAATCCAGCGTTGAAATTTGATGTGAGTCCATATAAAAAAAAAGGGTTAAAACAATAAATAAAAATTTTACCGATATAAGTAAATCCTGTTTTGAGTAAGAATTCCAAAATCCGTTGCTGATTAGGATGTCATTCAAAATTCTATCCAAACCTTGCGTCTCGTTCTATAAGTAATCTTGGTCTGCACTCTTTTTCTCTGCCTGGAGAAGTTGTCGTTGCGATTTTGTTGTGTTTAAATATTGCCAACAAGATGAAGAAATTGTTATTGAACTGCGTGCTGCCCACGCACACGGTCAAAACAAATGAAGAAGTCGTTGCTGCTACTAAGCTTGCCGGTGCAAAGGACAATGACTGTCGTTCTCACAAGTCTTTGGAACAGATGATGAGACAGCCGAATACAGAGAAGGATTTCATTGACGATGGACAATCTACGTTTTCTCAAAAGGAGGATATATCAGCACAATGGCGAGAGTTTTCTAGTTCGTGTAACTGGGAAGGCGTTCTAGACCCTCTGCCTTCGTGGCTTCGATGGGAAATTCTCAAATATGGGGAATTTGCCCAAGCAACTTACAATTCCTTTGATTTTGATCCTTTGTCTGAATACCGCGGAAGCTGCCGGTATAACAAGAGCAAGCTTTTTCAAGAATTAGGCCTTACTCATCATGGTTATGAGGTGACTAAGTACTTTTATGCAATGTCTCATGTCCACCTGCCTAAATGGCTCAAGAGGTCTAGTCCTACTTTGAGCAAAGACTCCAATTGGATGGGTTACATTGTAGTCAGCAACGATGATGAATCCGAAAGGATTGGGCGAAAAGACATAGTTGTAGCTTGGCGAGGTACCGTGGCACCATCAGAGTGGCTATCCAATGTCAAGGCCTTTAAGGAGCCTATTGATGACAACCTTGATGTTAGGGTTGAGTGTGGATTTCTTAGCATGTACAAGTCAAGGGGTGCGCTTACTAGGTATAACAAGCTGAGTGCCTCTGAACAAGTTATGCAAGAAGTTGTAAGACTAGTCAACTTCTATTTGGAGCAAGGTGATCGTGAGGTTAGCTTGACAGTCACAGGTCACAGTTTAGGGGGTGCATTAGCACTCCTAAATGCTTACGAGGTAGCTACTTACATTCCTGATCTTCGAATCAGTGTCGTTACTTTTGGCTCACCAAGGGTTGGGAACTTGCCCTTCAAGCGAAGGCTCGACGAACTAAGAGTTAAAACCTTACGAGTCGTTATCAAGCAAGATATAGTGCCAAATTACCAGGCATTTTCAGTGAGGAGATTCTCAAGACTTTTGGAACAATCACTGGAAGGTTCTTGTCGACTTACAGACATGTAGGAGCCATATTGAAGCTCGATCTGTCTGCATCACCCTTTTTGAAGCGTAAAGCTAACCTGAGAGCATGTCATAATTTAGAAATACACCTCTATCTCCTGAATGGATATGTGGGGAAAAAAGCAAAGTTCCAATGGAGTGCTGGAAGAGATCTGGCATTGGTGAACAAAAGTTGTGATATGCTGATAGAGGAGTTAAAAATACCAAAGTATTGGTACTTTTCGCAATATAAAGGGCTCGTCGTGAATAAATATGGTAGATGGATTAAACCAAGTAGAGAGCCTGAAGACGTTCCTTCTCCATTTGGTGCTGAGTTATCTCCCCTCTGTCTCTATTTCTGTGTATCTAATTGTCTATAAACATTGTTTTTTGAATATTTATATTCCGTTTTCTCTTTCGGTTTTGAAAAAGTCGTATCTATTTTGATTCGTTTATGAATACTTGTAGTCCAGACTTTAGACCTATTACCCCTTTAAACCTATAAGATACAAACTAACAACTACATAATAAGTGTATCAACGGATTTGGCCTCATCGTAGTATTAACATATGCCCAAGTTGCCAATAGTGACAAATAGTTTTTCTAGCAAAGTTCTGTGATTATGACAGTAGCAGCACAGCCTGCCATAACTCCACACTCGAGTTGCCACAGCTCTCTTATAGATTTCCTTTTACAAATGCATCGCATACTTGGAGACCATATCTCGAGACCAAAAATCTCTCTTATTTTCAACACCAAGTCTCCCACACACTTGCTTATGGAAAAGTCGAATAGACAAAAGCTTTAAAGGCACAGCATGAATAAAGTCAAACGAGTCAAAACAACAAGATGTTGAGCTATACGAGAGTTATACCTAAAACGGAAAAGAATGGTAAAAAATAATCCATGCCAACTCAAGCTAGATTGAGATTAATGCTTAGTTAGTCATTGAGAAGTAAAACACAAAATGAAACTACAAGGACCACAACTAACAAACATAATATAAAGATAGAAATGCTACTAACTTTCTTAAAAGGAAATTCTATAATATCTTCACCGTATTGCAAATAAAATGTACCACACAAGTAAAAGTTAAAACTTATCGTGATATGGAAAAAAGTCTTACAGGATCAGAACAATGGGAGGAGAGGTAACCTACAGGATCTAGCTTACCAAGGCAGAGAGTCAACAATCAAGCAAACTAGGAAAAGGAAAAGAGGCATATAAAAAAACAGACAAAAAGTAGAGAGTAGAGGCAAATTCTTTAAAGATGAAACTTCCTTGTGATGGGAACAAAATTACATGATCAGGAAAATAAGCATTCAAACATCTACAGTAATAATTAAAAAAAGAAAATTTTAGAGGAAAGAGAAAGAACTTTATTTCAAATTCAAAGGCATTAGAATTGACAAAGGAAATATAAGAACCAACGCATACCTCCATAAAGATAGCTCCTTTAGTTCCTTTAGCATCAACCGTGTCATAAATCTGATGCTTAATAGCAAGTTCTACCAGCTGATCATTTTGTTGAGACCTCTTTCCACACTTGATCACTTGTTCAAAATTCTCCGTAGAAAATTCTTTCAACAGGAGTAGGTAGCGCACAACCTGCCAAAGCATAAGCATCACAACTGAAAATCAGAACTATAACTTTCTGACAAGCAACAAGATAGAAACACTTCCTGTAACCTAATTACACACCTTTTCACTTACTTTTGCTTCAAATTCCTCAACAATGTGAGCCTCTTTCAACCTATTACATATCTAAGTACAAATCATGCAGTAAACATTAGAAAAAAGAACACAGATTCCCAACAGAGCTGCATTCAAACACCAACATAGGACTTACAATGCTCCAAGATTTGTGTCCAGCAGGTCCGTTACCCCTATAGCCTAGATCATTCTTGATGTCTAATATAACAAGCAACTTCAATAACAGTTAAAAAAAAATCAGCATAAAATGAAAACTAAAACCTGCACAAATTTGAAATGCCAGCAAACAAAAAGAAGTGATATTGAGGATGTTAATGCTCTCATTTAGATTTTCACTACATGACATAGCATCCAAACTCTGTCCAACTGAACTTACAAATAGGCTTGTCCCAAGACAACAGGTCACACAATAAAATGCATAATGACAGTTAGTAAAAAAATCGTCTTCCTAAACTGTTACTGCCCGTGGCGTTATTCAGTCAAAACATTCACCTTGTCATTGGCTTGTTCAACCTTATTACAAATAACTGTCATAGCTGGTGCAAAATCTCTCACATGCAAACCATCTCCATGTTCGGTCGTGTCCCCATATTGTTCACCATCTGCACACTTTTCAATCTCAAACCTCTGTTGAACACCCAAATGCTTTGCATAGCTGGTAGTCACAGTCGAACCATTCTCGGCTTCTTTGGACTTCTTTAGAACCACAGGTTGTCTCACAATCAACCTGCGGCATTCAAGGGTCCTCAATACATAATACAAGTTGTTTCCTTCAATACCAACATCTTTCCCCAGTTGACTCTGCGTAATTCCACTGGTCCTGTAGACCGTAGTTCACTAACTCAAAACCCGAACACGTGCGGTTTTGTGCGTGCGCGCGTATTAGGAGGAACGGAACCTCGCAGGAAGGAGGTGGTAGAGAGCACGGTGATCACGGACAGAGAAATTTGGAGGAGGAAGCATCCCAGAGGCCGACGAAGCAATCCCTAAGATGTTAGTTAGCGGTAATCTTCAAGCCGAGCTTTTCCGCATGGTCGAAACGCTGGATTCTGACATCTTCGCGGCTCAACGACATTCTCTTTATGAATTCTACCATAAATCAAGTTGTCATTAAAATAAACCATAACAAATCTACCAAATAAACTTATGAAGCATGTAATTCATTAATAACAGGAAAGTATTTAATGTATTAGATAAGCCAAATGATCTTACTAACCGTTCATATAATTTATATTTTATCTTAAATGCAGTTTTTCACTCATCCTTTACAAATTTAATGATAATAATTTTTTAAATATATTTTAAAAATAGTTGAGTACCACACCCTCTAACCTTTATGATAAAATATATTTAACCCATTATGCAACCTTTCTTTCTTTATTATCATTCAACCATTGTAACTTATATGAGGGGTGTTTTATTGTTACTAAGTTCAAATTTTCCACCAAAGTGGTGGAAGTAACATTGGCACTTAATGCACATATCCAGACATGTATCCATGAAATTTTGCACTTGATGCATGGCATTCTAGGTTTAACCTTCGTCATTATTAGAGGGAGCACTGCATGAGAACATGATTCCTTTTCTTCAGTCTTCTACACTAACGCTAGATTAAGTGAATGACTCACAAATTATGGTCTTTGCAATATAAGATGGTATAGCAGCAAACTGTCTTTTTTATGTGTCTTATCAGGTGTCATCTGAAGTATAGGATAGATATCATTGTAGCTGACACTACATTGTTGTTTCACAAGAATTTTATTTTGTCCCTTCATACAGACTTTAGTTTGCTTTGTTTGACAACTTAGAATTTGAACAAGCTCAGCTGCATAAACAGACGAACCCAACCTTCCAACAAGTAACAAATTGGAAGCCAACCTCTATCTTGGTAAATTAGAAGACAAAATTAATTCTGCGATTAAGGAAAACTACTGTCTTACGAGATACAATCAACAGGACAAGTTTCTATGGTTGCTTGAATTTTGCATTCTGGATCAGCCCGTTTGTCCGACAACCCTTGCTCTTCCATAAATGGTTTCAATAGCAAATGGCTTCTCTGCAAATAAAGCACACTTTAAACATCCAATGCACTTCACACGTCCACAAAAACTGCCCGCCTTTCACTTTCTGAGCCAAACCACACTGATTATATTGGTTTGCCAGTGTATCCTTGAAATTCTGTAGTCTTTTCTTACTCTTGTACCATATTAAAAAGGAATAATTAATACTTAAATTTGAGTAAAATAAATTGACAAATGCTCTCATTAGCCTATCGTGAGATTTTGACAAAGTGACAGACCTCACAAGATTTCTCACAGAAAAAAAAAAAGAAAAGAATAATATGCATTTTCCAGTATTTTACCAGAAAAGACATTTTTTTCTGTCATCATAATTGTGACTCATTAGCTGCCGCATGTGCTAAAGATATTAGCTTCGTCGCTTAGAACTATAAGGCTGCCCCATACAAATTGTATAAATCATTAGAAAGATCACAAGGTTAAAACTAGTCATATTAATTGTAACAGGAACAAACAAGCTCCTAAACTGGTGGTCGCTAAAATCCAAGTGGACAGTAGTCTTAGGCATCTGTTTACATGCATCACATCAGCAATTGTGGTGCATAACCCAAAATTGCGGTCACATTGCACGCAATTACGGTTGCATTAGCTGTAATGGGAGGGAAAAAACTCATCGTGATAGGGAAAAAAGTCTTACAGGATCAGAACAATGGGAGGAGAGGTAACCTACAGGATCTAGCTTACCAAGGCAGAGAGTCAGCAATCAAGCAAACTAGGAAAAGGAAAAGAGGCATATAGAAAGACAGACAAAAAGTAGAGAGTAGAGGCAAATTCTTAAAGATGAAACTTCCTTGTGATGGGAACAAAATTACATGATCAGGAAAATAAGCATTCAAACATCTACAGTAATAATTAAAAAAGAAAATTTCAGAGGAAAAAGAAAAAGAACTTTATTTCAAATTCAAAGGCATTAGAATTGACAAAGGAAATATAAGAACCAACGCATACCTCCATAAAGATAGCTCCTTCAGTTCCTTTAGCATCAACCGTGTCATAAATCTGATGCTTAATAGCAAGTTCTACCAACTGATCATTTTGTTGAGACCTCTTTCCACACTTGATCACTTGTTCAAAATTCTCCGTAGAAAATTCTTTCAACAGGAGTAGGCAACCTGCCAAAGCATAAGCATCACAACTGAAAATCAGAACTATAACTTTCTGACAAGCAACAAGATAGAAACACTTCCTGTAACCTAATTACACACCTTTTCATTTACTTTTGCTTCAAATTCCTCAACAATGTGAGCCTCTTTCAACCTATTACATATCTAAGTACAAATCATGCAGTAAGCATTAGAAAAAAGAACACAGAGTCGTTATCAAGAGTTAAAACCTTACGAGTCGTTATCAAGCAAGATATAGTGCCAAAATTACCGGGCATTTTTAGTGAGGAGATCCTCAAGACTTTTGGCACAATCACTGTAAGGTTTTTGTCGACTTACAGAAATGTAGGAGCCATATTGAAACTTGATCTGTCTGTATCACCCTTTTTGAAGCGTAAAGCTAACCTGAGAGCATGTCATAATTTAGAGGTATACCTTCATCTCCTGAATGGTTATGTGGGGAAGAAAGCAAAGTTCCAATAGAGTGCTGGAAGAGATTTGGCATTGGTGAACAAAAGTTGTGATATGCTGATAGAGGAGTTAAAAATACCAAAGTCTTGGTACCTCTCGCCATACAAGGGGCTCGTCCTAAATAAATATGGTAGATGGATTAAACCAAGTAGAGAGCCTGAAGACGTTCCTTCTCTATTCGGTGTTGAGTTATCTCCCCTCTGTCTCTATTTCTGTGTATCTAATTGTGTATCTAATTGTGTATAAACATTGTTTCTGCCAAAGCATAAGCATCACAACTGAAAATCAGAACCAAAACTTTCTGAAAAGCAACAAGATAGAAACACTTCCTGCAACCTAATTACACACCTTTTCATTTACTTTTGCTTCAAATTCCTCAACAATGTGAGCCTCTTTCAACCTATTACATATCTAAGTACAAATCATGCAGTAAGCATTAGAGAAAAGAACAACAAAAATTCCAAACAAAGCTGTATTCAAACACCAACATAGGACTTACAACTCTCCAAGATTTGTGTCCAGCAGGTCCGTTACCCCTATAGCCTAGATCATTCTTGATGTCTAATATAACAAGCACCTTCAATAACAGTTAAAAAAATCAGCATAAAATGAAAACTAAAATCTGCACAAATTTGAAATGTCGGCGAACAAAAGGAAGTGATATTGAGGATGTTAATGCTCTCATTTAGATTTTCACTACATGACATAGCATCCAAACTCTGTCCAACCGAACTTACAAATAGGCTCGTCGCAAGACAACATGTCACACAACAAAATGCATAACGTCAGTTAGTAAAAAAATTGTCTTCCTAAACTGTTACTACCCGTGGCGTTATTCAGTCAAAACATTCACCTTGTCATTAGCTTGTTCAAGCTTATCAGAAATAGCTGTCATATCTGGTACAAAATCTCTCACATGCAAACCATCTCCATCTTCGGTCGTGTCCCTAGCTAGTAGTCACAGTCGAACCTCAATATTGTTCACCATCTGCACACTTTTCAATCTCAAACATCTGTTGAACACCTAAATGCTTTGCATAGCTGGTAGTCACAGTCGAACCATTCTCAGCTTCTTTAGACTTCTTCACAACCACAGGTTGCCTCACAATCAACCCGCGGCATTCAAGGGTCCTCACTACATAATACAAGTTGTTTCCTTCAATACCAACATCTTTCCCCAGTTGACTCTGCGTAATTCCACTGGTCCTGTAGACCGTAGTTCACTAACTCAAAACCCAAACACGTGCAGTTTTGTGTGTGCCTGCGTATTAGGAGGAACGGAACCTCGCAACAAGGAGGCGGTCGAGAGCGCGGCAATCACGGGCAGACAAATTTGGAGGAAGAAGCATCCTAGAGGCCGACGAAACAATCCCTAAGATGTTAGTTAGCGGTAATCTTCAAGCCGAGCTTTTCCGCATCATCGAAACGCTGGATTCTGACGTCTTCGCGGCTCGACGTCGTGTCTTCTCCGGCAATGGTAAACTGGAGGGAAGGGATTGACCAGAGATTGGACCAAAGCGAGGCTTTGGCAGCGACAGTGGGTGTATGGGTCAGAGTCGAAAATACAGAGGAGAGTGAGATGCCACGGGGCCCACTGCAGCAAATTTCTTCCAGCGATGAAGAGATAAGAGCCTCCCTGGATGCATGTGGAGGAGGAGGAGGAGGAGGAAACCCTTTTTTTTTTTTTGGGAAAATTTTTCTTTTTGAAGATAATCTATATATAAGATCACTTATAGCAAACAAAATTTCTTTTCTTCTTTTATTAGTCATTTTCTCATAAGTTATATTGTATTTTTCTAATTTCTATAACTCATGATTTAAAAAAATAAAAAAGAATAAATAAAATTTGAAATTATGTGTCTCTTATCTTTAAAAAAAATTAAAAAAAATATATAAAAAATTTATATCATGATTCTTAGTTTATTAATAATAATTATTATTTGTATCTCTTGTAATTTGATTCTGTGACTTCTTGTTTCTTTAAATTTTCAACAAATTTTCAAAACAACCAAATTTAAAAAAAAAAAAAAATTATAACTCGTTCAATAGTTCATAGTCTAATTGACCAATTTATTGGTTTAATTGTGAATTTTGAAACCCATTGGTTTTTTAAATCAAATTGAACCAAACTAAGGTCTAATTTCCAATTTTATTAATCCAATTGATTAGTCAAATATGATTTTAAAAATATTAGTTTCTAACAATCTTTCATATTTCTCTTCTAAGTAGTTTTGGGACCAATAACAAAGATAGGGAAAAGATTTGACAAATACTGTCTAAATTTATAATTGAAGTGACAAAAAAATTAAAAATTAAAAGATGATAGGTTCAAATATAAGAAAAGTAATGACCTATATGGCATTTAAGGACATTTTATTAAATATAACTCTATTTAATAAAATTATAAATAATTTTATTAAAGAGTTTTGTTTTTTATTTACTCTTTACAACAATAATAAAAAAAATTTACATAATACAAATTATTGTTAGAAGTAAAACATAATAATTTGTTCTTTTTTTTCTTTTTTTCATCATTAAAAAAGAAGTCAAGAGGATGAACCCATACTCCATTATTTTTTTTTATTAAAGATTGAAAAAGTTATAAGCCTATTAAAGTGTGTTATTTTTCATATTGTATAAAAATCATAAAATTCTAAGATCCATAAGTAAAAATCTTTTTATGCCTAATTGTATGTCTTACATGGGATTCAAAAATCCTTAATTAATGTGATGAATATAATTTGTTTCTTAGTCATCCTAAATTCACTTTGAGATGGATCGCTTAATAATTATATTCCTACAAGTCTTTGTAGCTGCGAATGGGTAACTGCGCTTGATGTCATAACCAAAAAGTCAGAAAAAAAGAAACAACCAAAGAGGTGAATTGGCCACGGAAAAGTTACAAAAAGTGTTAAGTCATTAATGTTTATTCAATTGTTGCTCTTAAATACTAACCTAATACAAACTTATTTCATATCAAATTTTGTTACAGTACTTGAAGTATCCCGTCTTATATACCATGCAAGGTTTGCAAAATGCAGCTTGTTCCTAGACATGTTTACAGCTTGCTACTAGACATTTGCATTGGGATAATGTTGGATGTGACAAGCCATATTAGCCATGTTGTGGTTGCATGACATGGTATAATTGCAGTTGACTGGAATTCTGGTGTGGTCTGTAACCTGCAATCTAAAATTTTGGTTTTATTTAAACCTATTCATTATGGAATCAATTAATTCTACCACAGCCATACCAACCAAGTACCATGCAATCCATGCTAATGTAATACGTAACCAAAACCTGTTAACAGTCTCCAATGCTAATGAACCACCCACATGTTCATCCAATCCACCAACTGCCTCTAGTCCTGTGTGCATGTACATAATAATTGCTGCCATTGTTGCCGTCACTAGTGGGATTTTCCATCTTATGGGATTTATGAGATTATTTTCTCCCATTCCATGATGTTCATCATTCATGTCCTTAACTTTGTGAGCAAGTGAAACCTCCCTGGTAGCTTTAGAGCCAGAGCCATCATTTGAGGCACGTAGTGCTTGAGTAGATGGAATCTAATATTCTTGGTAGTGTCTGTAATTTGATGGAGTTCAAAGCATGGGTTTTGTGCTCTCCATTGCTTGCCTTCTTGTAGCAGTAACCTCTTGGAGTTTATTAATATTTGGTTCCGTCGAATTTTGGGTTGCCTGAATCAGACTTTGATGAGGTTCTATTGTGGATGATCTTTACCTTAGTGCTTGCCAGTATAACCAATTTGAGATTGATTTGATTGCTTGAATAGCTGAATTTTTCTTGCTTCTTGTTGGAAGTTTGTTCCTTGAACGAGTTCCAATTTTCACTATTCCTTAAATACTATTTGATGAGAAAGCTAAATGCTTTAATAACAAGTTATAAGATAAATCTAATGCAATCAACTTGGCCCTGTGAAATAGGATCAAGGTACAAAAGCATCAATCCCTCTTAAAAACCCTACTCCCACATTTATGTCTTTTCCATATCTTAGAATAAGAATCTAATGGAAAGAAAAAATTCAATTAACTAAGCTAGTTCTTAATTATATAAGACCTTTTACTAATTAATAAAGTTTGAGTATCATATAGTAGTTTAAATAATTTAGCAGATGCAGTTTAGAAAATCTTATTTTATATATAATTAAGATTTTATTTTTATTTTTACATTTATTAGAATTCTTTTATCCAAGATATTTTTATTTCTTAATTAGGTTATTTGAGATCTTTGATTTTCTTTTTATTGTTATTTTTATTTTCTTTATCAATTAGTTCCACAAATAGAATTCAATATTAATTTTATTACTTAAACTAATTATGAATATTGATTTACCATTGAGTATTGAGTTTAACTTATGATTTTAGTAATATAGATAATAGATCTCATAGAATATGTTAGGAAAAATGATCAAAACTGATGATTTTGAAGAAGATGACTAGTATTGTGTTGTTGTTAGGTGTATTTTGTTTATTGTTGCTCATAACTTTTAGCTCTTTCCAGATTTTTTGCTATTTTTTTTTTTTTTTTTCAATTCAACATCTACGCTTACCTTATTACCTTTTTACACTCTTTTTCATTAGTCTTTTATTATCCTTCCCACAAAATAGTTTATATAATATTACATCATTTTAATTTTGTTAACTCAGATGTTATGCCAATAAATTTGTAATAATGTAATAATAAATTATTTTTAAAAAATTATTGAAAATTTACAAAATTAATCTTAAAAAAAACAAAAAAAAAACTCTAAATATTTTTTAAAATTAGAAATTAATTTAAAAATTTTAAAAATCTTAAGAATTTATACTTTAATTTTAACAGGTAGAATAAAATTCTAAATTAATTTCTAAAAATAGAAACCATTTTTTAAAATATAAATTAAATTAAAAAATTCTTAAAAATTAGAAATTAATTTTAACCATAGAAATAAATTTTAAATAAATTTTAAAAAATGGAAAAAATTACATAATAGGCGTTATTGGAGGAGTAGTAGCAAGTGTTCGCCAAGTAGGTATTGTGCTAGAGTTGGCAATGATTGGGTAGAAGTTATAATATTTTCAAATTAATTTTTATTTGTCAGAACCATTTAAGATTAATTTCTTTTTTTAAAATTTTTTTCATAGTAATTTCATTTTTTAAAATTATTTTATAATTTCATAAATTTTAAAACTTATTTTCTAATTTTTTCTATTTCTAGAAATTTTTTCTATTTTTAAAATTAATTCTTTAATTTTATATTTTTAAATTAATTTAAATTTTTTAATTTTTTAAAAATAATTTATTGTGTCACGTTTTCATAAAATTGGTGATGTGATATCTAAGCAAAATTGAGATGACATTATTACAATAATTGTCACGTGATAAAGATACTGGAAGACTAATGAAAAATGTTGTAAAAAGGTAACAAAGCAAATGTAAAGGAATAATTCTAAAATATAAAGATACTAGGCAAAAATCTCAAAGACATTAAAGGTTATGGATAAAATTTTGTTTTTTGTTGAAAAAGTACCATAAATGTCATTGCTAAGCCTATTCATTTTAGGTTGAATTTTAAGACATAACCACACTTGCAACCTTTTTTATTGACTTAAATTAAGAAAATTACCTTACTAGTCACTTAACAACATTGAGTTCTCATTCAATTAGATAATTATAAGCATGAGGTTTATTATGATATCTTACCTATAGATGTAACTCATATCCTTTTAGGTCATATTTGGCTTTATCACCTTAATGCAATCAATCATAACAGGAAAAACATGTAAATCTTTAAGTGTAAAGGTAAAAACATCATCTTAAATCTCCTTAGGTCTACTGTTAAAGACACCAAGCCAAATTCCATATCTAATGTATCTATAGTTTATCTCCATATTTCACTTAATTGGTTATCAAATGATTTTGTAGATATCATGTTAAGTGATTTTCCTAGCAAGCTACAACTCATAAGAGATATACAACTTGCCATTGGCTATGTTTTGGATTCACATCTACCTAATCTTCTACATTATACAATGAACCTTAATGAATGTAAGAAGTTAAATAGACAAGTAGAATAACTATTTTCTAGGGTTTTTTTGTGTGTTATAGTCTTAAGTTTTTATGTTGTTCCTATTTTGTTAAATCCTAAGAAAAAAAGGGTTCATGGAAGATTTGTGTTAATAATAGAGTTATTAACAAGATTACTATTAAGTACAAGTTTTTCATTTATAGGATATGTTGGATATGTTGACTAGTTCTAGTTGGTATTTTAAGATATGCGTTTGTAGGGAGTACCATTAAATTCAAACTTAATGATGATTAGAATACTGCGTTTTTAAAACACAAGACGAGTTATATAACTGGTTAGTTATATCTTTTTTGATTATCTAATACTCTAATACCTTTATAAAGATTATGACTTTATATCTTTAAGTTATTCAAAGATAAGTTCGTAGTGATTTATTTTGATGATATCCTTGTTTATAGTAAATTTCAAGAATAGTACTTAGGCCATTTACAATCAATTTTCCTCACCCTTAGAGAAGTTAAAATTAATGTCAACATTAAGAGGTATTCATTTTTGTAGTCTAAGATGTTATTATTAGGTTTCATGGTTTATGTCTAAGGTATAAATGTTAATTTTGAAAAAGTTATAACCATTTCAGACTGATATGAGCCCAAATATCTTATTAATGCTTATAGTTTCTACAGCTTGGCCTCTTTTTATAAAAGGTTAATTAAGGGATTTAATATTATTATGACCCTTATCATTAATTGTTTGAAGAAGGGAGAATTTCAATGATTTAATAAAGCTATTATAGCTTTACATTAAAAAGATATTAATATCGTCCTTGTAGCTGATACTACAGTGTTGTTTCACACAAGAATTATTTTTTGTCCCTTCATACAGACTTTAGTTTGCTTTGTTTGACAACTTAGAATTTGAACAAGCTCAGCTGCATAAACAGACCAACCTAACCTTTCAACAAGTAACAAATTGGAAGCCAACCTCTATCTTGGTAAGTTAGAAGACAAAATTAATTCCGCGATAAGGGAAAACTACTGTCTTACGAGGTACAATCAACAAGACAAGTTTCTATGGCTGCTTGAATTTTGCATTCTTGATCAGCCCATTGTCCGACAACCCTCGCTCTTCCATAAATGGTTTCAATAGCAAATGTCTTCTTTGCAAATAAAGCACACTTTAAACATCCAATGCACTTCACTTCATCCACAAAAATAGCCTGCCTTTCACTTTCTGAGCCAAACCATACTGAGCATATTGGTTTGCTAGTGTATCCATAAAATTTTGTAGTCTTTTCTTGCTCCTGTACCATGTTAAAAAGGAATAATTAATACTTAAATTTGAGTAAAATAAATTTACAAATGCTCTTATTAGCCTATCGTGTGATTTTGACAAAGTGACAGACCTTACAAGTTTCCCACATAAAAAAAAAAAGAGAGAATAGTTCCCATTTTCCAGTATTTTACCACAAAAGGCATTTTTTCTTGTCATCATGACCGTGAATCATTAGCTACCACATGTGCTAAAGATATTAGCTTCGTCCCTTAGAACTATAAGGCTGCCCCATAAAAATTGTATAAATCATCAAAAAGATCACAAGGTTAAAACTAGTCATATTAATTGTAATAGGAACAAACAAGCTCCTAAACTGGTGGTCGCTAAAACCCAAATTGACAGTAGTCTTAAGCATCTGTTTACATGTATGATGTTAAATTGCAGTGCATAACCGAAAATTGCGGTCACATTGTAGGCAATTACGACTGCATTAGCCACAATGACAAAAAATGACTAGAACAACAGTAATGCTCATGATGTGCATTTTAAACCTTCTGGTCAAGAAGGAAATAATCATCATACTGCAAGGAAAAAAAAAACAAAAAAACAGAAGAAAAAAAAGCAAAGAAATAATTTCAAAGCCATCAGAGTAGCACAAAACACAGTTAGCAAGACTAACAATAGTCTGGAAGAAAGTAGGATCATATTCCATAGGATCTTCATGCATGGTACAATGTTACTAGTTAATCAAGCCAATATCTTACTACTAATCAACTTGCAGGTTAAGCGCATTTATATGTTTACTTGTTGATCTTTGGCCTTCTTGGTTAACATAACGTTTATCCTCCATGGGGTCCTCTTAAAGAAAATGATACCCCAATTATCTGTTCTTTTTCCATGCACACACACAAATAATACTGAGTTGAGTTTGTTGCTAGAAATAGAGCAGTAGTTTTTAGGTCTATGTGTGCATTGTGCAAGAGGCAGAGGTGGTGTGCCAATTCAATGCCCTCCCCTCTTTTTTTTTTTTTTTGTGGGTTCCGTTTGGATACTTTTTGTCTGAGTTAACCATATACCTCCAACATTGAGGTAATGTACAAATTAAATTCTAGAGTCTAGGCTATAGAAGCATCACAATCACAATAGGGTGAGCACTTGTTGCAAGTGAAAATCTTAGCTACCCAAAATTAGTACTCCGAGTATGCTCGGATGTTGAATCTCAACCATTCAACAAATTGTATTATTGAGAGAGTTTAGGTGTTTGATAAGCAGAAATAAGATTGTGAAGACATAGTCCTAAAAATTTGTGAAAGCCAAATGTAGAATGTGATTCTTATTACAAGATAGTAATCTATTTGTGTGAGCATACGTTTATTGCATAGAGAACCCTCTTGGGATGTTGGTGGCATTTTTAAGGTAAATGGTCAATGACTTTTGACTAAAGTTTAACTTTCTTTTATTCTTTTTTTTTTCGTTAGAAACAATTTGCTAACTACTATCTGTTGGTAAGGTTATACATTTTTTTAATTATAAGGCTTTGAAAAGTTGATAAACTGATTTCTTCCTACCTATTAGCCATGAAATTCTTCCCCCGAGTACCATCAAACTCTAATCTCCATTATATCTTGTTCTTTTTAGGATTTAAAACATTTACCTTTATTTCAACCTGTTGTGATTAACTTTAAAAAAATACATATTGCAAAGTAAACTTGTTTCATTTCTTAAATTCTTAAAACCTAATTAAAAGCATCACCTAATAACTACTTTCCCACCTCTTTAACCATCTTGTGTTAAACAATAGCATGACTTTTGTATGCTGAGAGCCTCTCTCTATTTTTTTTTTAACATCAAGTCATATTATTATAAGAAATAGGTATAACACATGACGTCATAAAAACGATAACTCACCTATTAAATAAAAATTCAAAGAAAAACATAATTACTATGTGCAACCCTCTCATAACCATGTCACACTAAGAGCCTCTTAAGTGGGCGTAATATATAATAGAGTTACTTGTAGCATGGAAAAATGGGGAATAAGGAGCTATATGTGACTTAAATATAGGTTTAAATGTAGGTTCCAATCCAATCATAGTAAATTAGCAAACTTACTGTTAAATGTATTTGGAATTGTCATTTATAAGTAGGTGAATAGTCATGCTATTTTTTTTTTTTTTTTTTATGTTATACATTAGAAGTCATTAGTTATGTAAAACATGTTTTGTCTTTATTGGTTCTTCCATATTCACTTGAACTTAATTAAAGTTAAATTGTATGAAAAATTTTCATGCATTATGTTCCTTGTCACATGCTATTGCACAACTTTGTGGTTGATAGGCCAAAAGTGGTGTTTTTTGTCCACTATCTAGGCACATAGATGCTTAACAAGCACTAATAAAGTATGGCAAAAACTGAGCAAAATGACTAATTTGAAATAATCAAACCTGTTAATGAGATAACTATGAAACTAACTGCAAAACATATAATGGAATCCCTAATTATTGAAGTTGGTTTACTTTCTATCTTTTACCTTATGTATAGTAGCAATCCTTTTGGCATAAGAATAGTCCAAGGGAAAATCTCTTTGATGAATTCAACTAAGATGCAACCATTTTGTTTTTTTTACTTTTGGGTTGCTTTTTTTGGATTACTGTTAACCTAATAGTATGCCATTGTACCTAATTCATGTTTAAAAACACACCTCTTGACATGGAAGTTATTGGGGTAGAATTTTTTTTTCCTATTATTAAAGAAACATACATAATGATAATACAAAAGGTTACGAAGATTGCTTCAACAAAGTAACTTATGTTTTGTATCAATTTCAAGATTGGTGAACTTGGCAAGGTTATACTCACCATTGAGAATCTACCTCTAAAAAGAAGAAACTTCTATCATGATTGAAAACATGTCATACTCTAGTCAAATGAACACTTAAGGAAAAGTTGTTTGGAAATTTCCTTGAATTTTTGTTATTAATATTAGTAGGTTCATTAAATTTAGTGGAAGGGTTTTCTTGCTTTTAATTATAGGAAGATCACAATATGGGATTTTTTTTATTTTGCAAATATTGTCATAAGATTCATTATTTTATTTTTGAATTTATAGGTGTATTGTTTGTTGCATGAATTTCCTATTTGTATTGGTAAAGGAAAAAATGTGTAATAAATGATCTGACATATATTGCTAATAAATAAATAATATGTGATCAAATTCAATAATAAAGTAATGAGTTTTGTCATATGTGTACTTTATTGAGCAAAAGCTTTGTTTTACTACTAATATAATAAGGTGTGGTAAACACAAAAAGAAAGATGGACATCTATACATGAATTTTACTAATTTAAGGTAAAATATTTAGGGCCAGAGTCAACACACAAAAAGGGATAATATTTAAGAGCAACAAACAGTCGACCGGCTACAATGTTACCTTGTCATCTTAATAGATCGTAGTAAGACGAAGCTTTTATCCACTTTTGGTACTACAACCTCTAATCATTCATTCATGGATGGGATTTGAGCAACGTTAAGGTGATTGACAGCACACGACATTGTCGCAGAAACATAATGATAAATAAATAATAATTAAAGCTTTCGTTGGGGGTTGTTTAGGATTTGAGAAACCTTTTCTTTCATTTTCGTTTCTTAGTCTTTCCCCCCCCTTCCTTCCAAACCCACCCCAATTCGTAAGACTAAAGGCTATCTATTAATTGGCTGAATGCTCCTCCGGGACACGACGTAATCGCCATATTATTAGCTCACAATGTGAGAGTTTAAGTGCACCTAAATATGAAGAATGGATACAATAACTGTATAATAACAAAATATTTATATGTTTATGTCGTTAATTAAAATTTAACATTAAAATAACAACTTAAAACACACTATATTATTGTTTTATTTATGTTATATATTGATATAGAATTTTTTATTTCTATATTATAAGAAAAGCCTAATGTCCAAACATAAAAATTGCTCCTCGGTTCATGACCATGAACATAAAAAAAGAGAAATGGGTTCCCAAACAGTAGCCTCAATGTCTTCAATAACCTTGTTATTTGGAGATGAAAATCCATCCCTCTCATCAACTAGGTATAAATAGTGATACACATGGCTCATCCCCATAGCAAATTCCTTGCATGCTCTTGGAACTACACTCCCTTCACTTTCGACCACTAAACGAAGCAATTCTTTCCTATAACCTTCTATCAGCTTCTTAGTCTCTGCAATGGCTTCTTCCTCTATCGTCCTGCCTTCCTCATGAAGTAGGCACAATGCCAAACTGTTCAGAATATATAGGAGATATATTACATACAGCAAGAGAGCAGAGGGATGGCACCTTTGATTCCTGGCGCCGAATCAAGTCTTAACATGCTTGAAGAAGAATCCAACAAAAAGAAGCGGAGAAACTCCCCCACCCCGACGAGACACCATCTCCTCCTCCAAGCCACAACGATGTCGCACAGACCCAAACTGCAACCACTACTACAGCAGCAGCCAGATGGAGAAGCGACATGGAGCAGCAGATCTATTCCTCTAAGCTTCTCCATGCTCTCCGTCGATCTCCCCGTGCCTCCTCCCCGGCGCTGAGGGGGAAAGAAGTCAGTCTAACTACCAACTGAGTTTTGGCCATATCCACCAAGGGGACGACCCGGTAGAGCCAGGATTGCCACTGCTAGACAGAGCCGGTTGAGGAGGAAGGAGGAGGTGTGGATGAGAGAGAAGATCGAGAGGTCAACTCTTGAAACACTAATTAATTATTTTGCTTCCATTTACTCCATTGATTAGTCTCTGAAATGAAGAAAATCTGTACCTTGGGACTTGAACTTGTTACAAGCAATGCCACGGCAATAGCTTCTAATGACTTTGTCAAAGGGTGATGAATACAGCAGTTTCTTGTCCTTTAGCTTCCATGGCAATCCACGACAAAGATGCAAAGGTTGCCTTGTTTAACAAGAATGTAATTATGGAAATATTATGTGGGGACTAGGTGGTTTCTTTATGACAACGGCTACTAGACAAGTCAATCCAGCGTTGAAAATTGATGTGAGCCTTTGAATAGGAATTCCACATAAAAACAAAAAGGGTTAAAACAATAAATAAAGGTTTTAACGATATAAGCAAATCCTATTTTGAGTAGGAATTCCAAAGTCCATTTAGTGCTAATTAGGATTTCAAATTCAAAATTCAATCTAAACCCTGTGCACCGCTCCATAAGGAATCTTGGTCTCCCCTCTTTCTCTCTACATGGAGAAGTTGCCGTTGCGATTTTGTTGTGTTTACTTATTACTAACAAGATGAAGAAATTGTTATTGAACCGCGTGCTACCCACAAACACTGTCAAAACAAATGAAGAAGCCGTTGCTGCTGCTAAGCCTGCTCGTGCAAAGGACAATGGCTGCAGTTCCCACAAGTCTTTGGAACAGTTGACGAGACAGTCGTATACAGAGAAGGATTTCATTGACGATGGACAAGTTATGCAAGAAGTTGTAAGACTAGTCAACTTCTATTTGGAGCATGGTGATCGTGAGGTTAGCTTGATAATCACGGGTCACAGTTTAGGGGGTGCATTAGCACTCCTGAATGCTTACAAGGCAGCTACTTACATTCCTGATCTTCGAATCAGTGTCGTTACTTTTGGTGCACCAAGGGTTGGGAACTTGCCCTTCAAGCAAAGGTTTGACGAACTAAGAGTTAAAACCTTATGAGTCGTTATCAAACAAGATATAGCAATTGTCATCTTTATATGTCTAAATTTTATCCAATATAAATGCTTATAATTAAGAAAAATAGAATATAAAATATATTTTTAAAAAAGTCTTAAATTCCTTTTTCTATTGTTTTTTAAAAAAGATATATATTTATATATATATTTATATATTTATATATTTATATATTTCTCTTCTTAAAAATACTCATAATTTAAACTTCTTTCTTATCTCGAATTTAAATGAAATATAAGTAAAAATGTATTTTTTAATAAATATAATCAACTCTACAATTGATCAATCTAATATCAAAATATATTAGCATTGTCTAATTTTGAAAAATAGCTTGTAAAACACTTATATTATAACATTTACTTAATTTTATAAATATTTAAGTATTTAATTTAAATTATAGTATTTTTAGTAGACTTTCATTCTTTGTAGTATTTAACACTAACATAATAATTAGTCTATAATTTTTCTTAAAATTTTATTAAAATAAAATTTTAATGTGAAATTTTTTCTCTTTTTATTTTCTTAAAAATAAAAAATTACTATTAAATTTTATTTTATTTAAAAAACTCATAATTTAAATTCAAATTTATTTTATTATTTAAATAAAATATAACAAAAAATTCATTTATTAATAGATATTATAAGCTCTTATATCAAACAAATTCAATACTATTTTATATTAATATATTATTAAAGTTAAGAGAAATTAATGATTTTAAATATTTTTTTTAAAGAAAAAAATTTATACAACAACTTAATTTTACAACTTTTCTTTTTTATTTTTATTGAACTTCCAAAAATGTTAAAGTGTAATCAATAATCATATTAATTTCAATTACAATTAACTACATTTTTTAAACCTCAAATCTAACTCTTTTTTAGTTCTAATAAGTCTTTCACAATATTTTATGAATTGTTTTGAGAAAAAGTCAAATTATTATCACTTCAATAAAATAAATAATCAAAAAATGTATATTTTTAATAGACAAACAATTACATAACCATATGCACATATATTCATGTACTATCACGATTATTTGATAAAATAATTGGTTGGCATATACTTATTTAATGTAAAGTATATTTTCATTCAACTAAAATAATGTTAGCTTCAAAATAGTCACGAGAATTAAAATCAAACATAGCAAAATAATTATGAATTGTTTTTTGCAAAGTAAAATATCCAATATTCATATGCACAATATAAATATGTAATTATCAATTAAAAATAATATATATATATACACGTAGCATAAACTATTTCAAGGTAAAATACATAATTTATGAGTTTGGTCACTCAATCCAATATGAAGTCCCTTACTGCTGCAGTAAATGGTGTGTGCAATGACCATTAGTTTCACCCAAAAAAAAAAAAAGAAGAAAAAAAAAAAACAGCAGCATCGAGCTCATGCATGCTACACATAGGGACAGGGACGAAGACAAAAACTAAAAAAAGGATACCCATAAATCCATTGGCATGCCGAAATGCATGTGTCTTCTCAGGGGTTGAGCTCTTGATTTCCACGTAAAAAGTCTTTTGTTTGATAAATTTAGGAGGCATAACATCAGCTTTTTTGCATTAACTTTGCGAATGAGTTATTTTTTTATTCTTGTTCTGGCCATCATCACAATTTGTATTTGTAGCCCAAAGTCCAGCACCGCGACACTTCCCACTCACAAAAAAAAAAAGCAACTTCTTCTTCTTATTCTTCTTCTTCTTCTTTAACAAAAAAAAAAAGAAAAGAAAAGAAAAGAAAAGAAAAGAAAAGAAAAATCCTTTAGCAGCAATTATGCTAAATTTGGTATGTCCTCCCTAGCAGTAGCCAACAAATCATGGGAGAAAATCAATGTTTATTATCGACTTTATTAAAATTGCCATGACTGAGAATGAACAAGGGTTGGTAATTTCATGATTCACAAAAATTTTGGTCTATTAAGTTAATAATAATAATAATAATGAAAAGCCAAGAAAATTGGGAAAGAAATTTTGACTGACGCCTCTTCATTCCAATATTCTATATTATATATATATAATGTGTACCCTAAAAATTTCATAACTTTAGTCTCTATTTACCTAATTATGTGTAACTACTCAAAATTACCAAATATAAATATATACTAATAGACATAAGACTACCGAAACTTCAGCTACCAAATATTCACCCTAATACCCCCCCCTCAAGTTAGAGCATGAAGATCTGAAATACCCAACTTGCAAAAGAATGGCATCAAATGAACGTTTGTCAAGAGCTTTGGTAAGGATATCAATTAGTTAGTGAGACGAGGATACAAATTGAGGAAGAATGATACCATGGCGAATCTCATCATGAACAAAGTGACAATCAACCTCGATGTGCTTGGTGCGTTCATGAAACACAGTGTGGTGAGTAAGGTGAAGAACTGACTAACTATCACAATAAATCCGCATAGGAGATGAGTGAGGGATGCCAAGAGAAACTAAAAAACCCTTGAGCCATTTCGTTTTCCAAGAAATTGGAGAATCCCTAAGAAAGACAAAAATATATCGTCAAAAGAACGTCGAGTCAGGGGGCAACTTGCCCAATCCGCATCACAATAAGCTGTAAGATGAAAAGAGGAATCAGAGCAGAGTAGGAGACCTTGCCCAAGATGAAGTTTTAAGAAATGAACAACCCGAAGGGCTGCCTCCCAATGACTGTGTCGTGGCTCTTGCATAAATTATGCTAAGATATGCACACAATAAGACAATTCAGGTCAAGTAATTATCAGGTAGATAAGACGACCAATAAGACGCCGATAAGACATAGGATTAGGAAGAGTCGCGTCCATAGTTAAAGCGAGGTGATGATTTTGCTCCATTGGTGTGCCTGCAGGTTAGTACCTAACAAATCAGTCTCAAAAATAATATCAAGAGCATATTTTCTCTGACAAAGGAAAATCCTAGTTGAATTTCGTGCTACTTCAAGACCTAAGAAGTACTTCAATTTGTCAAGGTCTTTCATGTGGAAACAAGTATTCAAGTAAGTTTTAAACACCTGAATGGCATCACTATCAATCTCACCTATCATCATATCATCAACATAGACCAAAATGGTCAACTAAACTTTGCCATGCCGAAATGTGAACAAAGAATATTCTGAGCCAGATTATTGAAATCCATATTGAATTAGAGCCGTAGCAAGCTTGGCAAACCAACACCGCAGTGCCTGTCACAGCTCGTAAAGAGACTTGTGTAGACGACACACTTTATCCGCTCCGGATGCCATAAACCCTGGTGGAAACCACATATAAACTTCCTCCTCAAGATCGTCATGCAAAAATGCATTGTGCACATCCATATGATGCAATTCCCATCCACACTAAGAAGGTACGAACCGTGACCATCTTTGTAGTAAGTGCAAACATCTCATTATAATCAAGACCCTCGATCTAATGATTTTCGAAAACAACCAAGCGTGCCTTGTATCGCTCGATGGTTCCGTCTGCATGATACTTGATTTTGTACACCCATTTACTACTAAGAGCCTTCTTTCCCTTAAGCAAAGTAGCAACTATCCATGTCTCATTATCCTCTAGTGCCTGAACCTCCTTTTTTCATTGCCTCACGCTAGCATGAATGCTGCATGACCTCTCTTTTAAACTGGTTGGTTCAATCCCTGTAGTTACTACAGCCATAAATCGATGATGTGACAAGGAAAATTTAACACAATTCACATAGTTTGTGATGGGATAGGGCGTACCTGAGGATGCCAAAGAAGAGAAAGGAGAACTCGAGGGACTGAGGGCAACTGTATGCAGCACATAATCATGCAAACGAACTGAAGGCTGTCGCGCTCGTTTGTCGCGTCCAAGATCGTCTACTGCACCCGTAACCTCTGCAACTTCCGGTATTGGTATGACCCCATCTGCTGTCATACCCTCTTCAACGGACTGTCCATCATATTCAGAGGCTAGCGAAGGTGCCCTCAATCTCAGGCACATCCTCTCCAATATAGTAGACTCAATGACAATAGGTAGGGAATCTGAAGTTGCTTGCTTGATAGAGTCCGTATGGGCAAAAAGGAAATAGGTGTGCTAAAAAAACTCACCACATCTTGACATTTCAAAGCAAATTTTCCTATCTAGATCATACACCCTCCACCCCTTTTTTATACCATAACAGGATAACCACATGAATATGCACTTATGACTTCGACTTGCAAACTTAACATCCTTTTCCCGATTAATGTATTCTTAAGCAAACACAAAAGACAACCCAAATACTCTAAGATAAGAAATAGATGGAGGTTTTTTATATCTCCAAAAAATTGATGGATGGAGTAAGTGATTAATTAAATATGACTGGCACTGAGAAGCATTCTGGTAGAGTTAGCCTAGACAACAGAGCGCCCGACCAATATTCAATTAATGTGTACGTATGTTTCCTCGCAACTCTTCCATTTTGTTAAAGTGTCTAAAACCATGGAAGTTTGACTGGAATTAATCTCAATGTTCCTTAAAATAATCCCCTAAACAAGAACAAGTGTTGCTACACATTTGTCACTGTGTAATAATTTTGACTTGTTGTATTATTGAATTGTCTCTTCGGTCAGATGTTGATCCAAAAAATTCTTAACAACATATAGGAACCTCACTGTTTCCCTTTCAACAAATAAACTCAATTACACCATGAGATACAATCATCAACTATAAGTTTAGAAAATAAACTCCCCACAAATCACAATGAATTAATTCAAAGATATCACGCAGCTATATTGTCACTAATAGAAAAAGGAATACGAGTTTGTTTTGCCGAAAACAAACATTACAAGGTTCATGAATTTCAAGTGCGTTGGTCCTGATACAACACATCAAACTATTAGTGAATTTCAAATATCGAAACTTTGTCTCGAGCGATTTTGAAAAATGATATCCAATTTTATCGTATTTCAAGGACATATAAACACCCTTGAGAAATAATTTTCTACAAGAAATGTTCCTTCTCTTGTTGACAATAACGTTATTTACGTTTAGCATTTTCACGGAGGGACAATGATGGTATTCT